>JAXGGA010015735.1:0-28359 GCA_038373865.1 Uloborus plumipes
TAAAATGCAATAAGAAAACAAGCAGAAGTAAGCAATATACAGTAAACCCTTTCATTATATCGCACCTGTCGGGAGACAAAAACAAAAATGAACAATACATCCGGAAACTCGATATAATCGTAGTCATAAGAAATAACAATTCAGCTAATTTACAAACCAATGACATGTGCACCTTCAAAAAGATTAGTTTATAATCATATTAAGAGGATCTTATTTTTACAAAAACACAGAAAATGTACTTGCAAATTGATTTTTGAAAAAAATAAATGAATACTTCTATTGCTTAAGGGCAGAATACTAAACAGATGTTGCAGCTTAAATTGCAAAGGATTCCGATGTTGAGAAAACATACCAGGATTGATCACTTGTCCAAAATATATACACTGGCGGAAAAAAAAATCCCAACACCAAGAAAACATTTCTGTAGAGTAATGAAATTCTGGTAATGCAATTGTCTAGTTAACATGTTTAATTGATTAAATGTACAAGATCACTGGATAATTTAAGCTCAAGAAAATGCTGTGCAAATGTGAAATTATGTTAATTTAGTAGAGGTTGTAACCTCCAGAATTTTGAAGGCAAGCCTGCAAGCGTGCATGCATTATGTCATACAGGTGCCGAATGTCACTTTGTAGCATGGAGTTCCATGCTTGTTGCACTTGTTGTGTCAATACTAGGGCCATCATTGCTGACTGTGGATGATGCTCGAGGTGCCGTCCCATGATATCCCATGCGTTATCAATTGAAGACAGACCTGGTAAATTTTGCAGGTAATGGTAACACGTCAGCACTCCGTAGAGTACATTGAGTTACAGCAGCGATGTGAGGGCGAGCGTTATCCTGTTGGAAAACGCCCTATTGAATGCTACTCATGAAGGGCTGTACTACTGGTTAAATTACCAGACTGACGAACAAATTTTCAGTCAGTGAGTTTAGAATAACCACAAGAATGCCCCTGCTGTCGCAGAAATTCGCTCCAGAGACCATAACTCCAGGTGTGGGTCTCGTGTGTCTAGGCCGTAGACCGTTTGGATGCAGGCGGTCCCCTGGCCTCCTTCTGACCAATATATAGCCACCACTGGCACTACGGAAGAATCTGTTTTTATCAAAAATTACAACAGATCTCCACTCCGACCTCCAGTGAGCTCTGTCGTGGCACCACCGCCGTCGGAAAATGCAATGGTTTGCAGTCAATGGAATATCGGCTGCAGGTATCCTGACTCGGAGCTGTCCTTGAAGTAAACAGTTACTTACCGTTCCTTGGGTCACGACAGTACCAACTGCAGCTCGAATTTCAACCGCAGATGCAGTACGATGCGCCACAGCCGTACGAAAGATTCGTCGATCTTCCTTCTCAGTCGTGCTACGTGGCAGCTCGGAACTCAATCTTCTTGAGGTAGTACCATCCCTTGCCCATAGCTTCCAATAATCATGCATGGTGGAAACATTCCCACCCAAGTCTTTCTGCAATATCGCGAAATGAAAATCCACCTTCTCGTAGCCAAATTGTACGACCTCGTTTAAACTCGGTGAGCTGTTGATAATGGCTTTCTTCGTCTTCTTAAAGGCATTCCTATCTAAGATGAACGCAATTCGTCAAATTTCACGGAAAAATAATACACACGAGCTTCACAACACGCTTTTAAAACAAGCCTTATTTGCATGTTCTGAGTGACGCCAGCTGCGCCACACTAATGCGCGGAACTCGAAATTTCAATCGATGTCATCTTTCAGTTGTATAAACACGCCTACTAAATTTCGTTTATCTAACACAAGTCTTTCTTGGTGTTGGGATTTTTTTTTCCGCCAGTGTATATATATTTTTTTTAGGAATAAGTTCTTTTTTTCCTCTACGATTTCAAATCTTAAGCAGCGTAAAGAAAATGTATAATTCAAGCATTAAAAAAAATATAATTAAATATGTAACTAATTCAAAGAATGTTACTCAATTTCATCATTGTGAAAGATAAAATCCTTCTATTGTACTTGCTTAAGTGGCCATTTTTTTTTTAAGCAATAAACATTTTCTTTTTATTTTGTCTCAAGCATAAGGGCCCTGCTCCACATTGGCGTAAAGCAGAAAAATAAAGCAAACGCGTAAAATGGAGCAAATAGTGTTCCTATGGAAAGTACCCGGATTTTCGGTTTCTGCCTTAAGTTTCGGTAGCGTTTTACGCTGGTGTGGAGCAGGGCCCTTACAGTTCATTAAATTCAAAATCAACCAAATACCTTTTGTACTGTCTTCTATGGCAGATAATCTTTTGTACACAGCCTTAACAGCTCTAGCACTAGTAAAAATTATTCCACTGAAGTCGTTAGAATTTTGAAGGTACATTTCCAGCTCTTGCCCATTAACAAAATTAAAAGCCAGTGTTGGAATGACCACCGATGAAAAGCCAGCATGTTTCAGAGCCTAAAAATATTTTATACTATAAACATTTTGTAAATTTTTGTAAAAAACTAATTAGAAAGATATACCTTACCGTAAAATGGGGTGAATCGGTACTTTTCAGCTTTGATTGTAAAAAAAAGTTAAAAATATTTTTTTAATTTGATTTTTTTGGTAAAAACTTTGGTCTTGCTTTGCTTTCGATATTCCAAGCAAAGGCAAAACATTTTGAGCAGTTATTAATACAGTCGACGCTCGATATGACGACCGTCTCTGTCCTGCAGAAAACGGTCTTTATAACGAGTGGTCGCTATAAGAGGTAGAACATAGAGTATATTGAGATACAGTTGGGGGGTTTTCTCACCGGTCGTTATATTAGAATGGTCTTTATAACGTGTGGTCGTTATAACGAGCGTCGATTGATGAATTTAGGGGTGTTCCATCACCCTGCTTATAGGGGTGAATCGGAACCATTGTTAATTTTTTTTTTCAATTTAACCTGTAGGTCTCACAAGCATGAGTAATACTGATGGGGGAGAATGAGAACAGACAGTTACTGTCAAATAAAAGTCGATTTTCTATACCAGTAAACAATTATGATTTGTCAAAATTCAAACTAATTTTGAACTTATGAAAAGTAAAACTAATTTTAAGGAATGCTTTTGAATTAAAATACAAAGATTTAACATAAAGATAAGTCACTCATGTGTCCACAAATATGTACTTGTCCTTAAAACCAGCAGTTGTGGCTTGGCTTAAGTTTTTTCATCTTCTGGGATGAACACTGCCTTTTCTTTAGTTTCTTGAAATCTCTGGGTTTCGGGATTGTCCCTGTAAGATTTTCCCACTTATTCATAACTGTCTGTGTGCTGGACTTTTGCTACATAAAGTCTATATGACTTTCCCCCATGTATTTTAAGTAAAAAGAAGTGTCCTGGAGCAAAATCTTTTTAAATCTGCAAACAAAAAGAATCGATTGCTAATGAACAAAAAGAATATTGCTGACAAACAAAAAGAATCTACTGCTGACGAACAAAAAGAATCCATTGCTAATGAACAAAAAGAATATTGCTGACAAACAAAGAGAATCTACTGCTGACTATCAAAAGGAATCTACTGCTGATAAATAAAAAGAATCTGCTGCTGATAAAAGGTCAATTGATTGTGATGCTGCTAACTCCGAAAATGAAACTAGTAATACTTCAACAAATATTTCAACTGAACCGGTTATTATTAGCGGAAGCATAAACGAAGATGTGCACTTTTGTTAAATGACGATTCTGCCACATGGAATAATATAAATGATTCTATGGTGGAATATTTTATCAACAATCCTCCAAAGCAAAATACTGAAAAGCTGTCTCAGAAATTTTTGGCAAAAAGCGATTCTTGACAGAGAATAATTTCTATCGCAAGAAACAACAGGGTTCATACTTATTTTAAAAAATGAAAATTAAGGACTTTTTAAGGGCTCCCAAATTTTTTTAAGGACTCGTAGGAAAATATTTAAATAGTTTTAGGAACACAATTTTGCTTTTAAACACTTTAAAAATAATGCAACAATGGTTCAACATTTTTAACTTATTTTGTGTTCAATTTCTTGAACAATATTATTTAGTTCAGTCTTCTTCTCATGGACAATCTTTCTAATTACATTTGCTTTAATAAATTTCTGAACATCTGTTCTTTTCCCCCTTCATCACAGAAATTATTAGCAGAAATTTTTAAGTTTTCAACATCTATTTCTGTTGGACTATCGAGCGTCTTTTTTCACAGCTCCATGCAAATTCTTTATTAACGATCAAGAAGATCACTTTTGTTTAACTTTTTTTCTTTATGCAAATTTGCTTGAAAAAATATACACTGTAAATAAAGTTTATTTTTGTTGGTTCTGGCAATGAGGCTCCATGATTGACGTATTAGATGAGATCCACGAATTCCAAATGCGCAGAACAAAATCAGACATCAAAATGGTAGCAGAGCGCGGTTAGAATTTAAATAGTAAATGAACCATGGCATACGCTGATGAATGTAGCGTATTTAAATTCCAAAAATTGAACAGGGACAATTATCGGAATTGGAAATTTAACGTCAAAATGTTATTGACGAACTATGATGTTTTTGGCATAGTAGATGGAACAGAGAAATTGAAGGAAGGAGCAGACGAAAAAGAAATTAAGGCTTGGAAAAAGAGGGACTCGAAAGCCTTTTCTACAATTTGCTTGCTGGTGGAGGATGAATTGAAAAATCTGGTCATTGACACAACAAATGCGAAAGAAGCTTGGGACGCACTATGTAAAGTGTATGAACCTTCAACACGAGCAAGAATAGCAGCCCTACGTTCGGATTTCACCAGAATAAGTTTGAAAGACGACGAGAACATGTCTGTATTCATAGGAAGGATCTTTAGAGCAGCAAAGGATTTAGAAACAGCTGGAAGAACAGTTGCGGATTCAGAAATGGCCTACCAACTGTTGTGCAATTTAAGCCCGAAATACGACAATGTGGTAATTCAACTCCATCAACTTAGTGATGCTGAATTCACGTCTGAAAATGTACGGAAAACGTTAATATCGGAGTTCGACAGACTACAACACCGGGAAGTTCCGAATGAAATTTCTACATACCCGCAAACAGCATTCGTCTTGGACCGAAATAAAAGAAATGTTTGTTTCTCGTGCGGGGAAGAGGGACATTATGCACGGAACTGTCCGAAAAAGAAAAATAATTCAAACTTCAAGAATTCCAGACGTGAACAAGGAACAACTGAAAATCGCGGCAGGATGAAAAGAGGGTCAAATTCAAATCAAAGAAAGAACAATTCTGAAGTGAGTTCCTTTTTGGCTGGTGCTATGGCTGCAAATACGAGAACAGTGGAATTCGCGATTGATACTGCAGCAACGGAACATTTCTGTTCAAACTTGGAACTGTTTCAAAATTTTAAAAGTTCACCAGATTCAAAAGCAGTAATAGCGGAAGGAACGACGAAAATTTGTGGTTCCGGGGACATTTCCATAGAAATAGAACAGGAAGCAGGTAATAAAATTCCGACTCTGAAAAATGTCATGTATACTCCAAATAGGTCGCGAAATTTGATTTCTGGTAGATTAATTGACGAAGCTGGGTTTTCTATAAAAATTAAGAATGGTAAAGCTGTAATAAGGAAGCCAAATGGTCAATTTTTCTTAGAAGCTCATTTAGTAGTCTGTGGAGTTAGCGACAAAAACAGCCTAAATATTTCACTTCCGGATACCAGTGTGAAATTTGGTACAGAGCTTAGGTACATATATAAGAACAAAAAACCGCCGGGAGACACTTGATCAGGGGTCATGAACTCCCGTGATGACGTCATCAAGATGGCCGCTTTTACAGGTAAATACGTTCGTTTAATTGCTTAAACTCCATCATAGATTAAAATATTGCAAAACTCAAAGGTATCATCTGAAAGCTCTTTAAAATAGCTATTTAGAAATATTTAATTTTTCTTTCTGAGGTCAAGGGCCCACCTGTAATGACGTCATCAAAATGGCCGCTTTTAAAGGTAAATACGTTTGTTTAACTCCCCCTAAAACTCCATCATAGATTTAAATATTTCAAAACTCAACTATATCATCTGAAAGCGCTTTAAAAGATCTATTTAGAAAGATTTAATTTTTCTTTCTGAGGTCAAGGGCTCACCTGAGATGACGTCATCAAAATGGCCGCTTACGTTCGTTTAACTGCTTAAAACTCTATCATAGATACAAATATTGCAAAACTCAAATGTATCATCTGAAAGCTCTTTAAAAGAGCTATTTATAAAGATTTAATTTTTCTTTCTGAGGTCAAGGTCCCACCTGTACTGACGTCATCAAAATGGCCGCTTTTACAGGCAAATACGTTTGTTTAACTCGCCCTAAAACTCCATCATAGATTCAAATATTGCAAAACTCAAATCTATCATCTAAAAGCTCTTTAAAAGAGCTATCTAGAAATATTTAATTTTTATTTCTAAGGTCAAGGGCCCACCTGTGATGACGTCATTTGAGGCCATTTTGATGACGTCATTACAGGTGGGACCTTGACCTCAGAAAGAAAAATTACATTTTTCTAAATAGCTCTTTTAAAGAGCTTTCAGATGATATATTTGAGTTTTGCAGCTGTAAAAGCGGCCATTTTGATGACGTCATTACAGGTGGGACCTTGACCTCAGAAAGAAAAATTAAATCTGTTTAGATAGCTCTTTTAAAGAGCTTTTAGATGATATAGCTGAGTTTTGCAATAGTTGAATCTATGATGGAGTTTTAGGGGGAGGTAAACAAACGTATTTACCTGCAAAAGCGGCCATTTTGATGACGTCATCACAGGTGGGCCCTTGATCTTAGAAAGAAAAATTAAATCTTTCTAAATAGCTTTTTTAAAGTTTTCAGATGATATATTTGAGCTTTGTAATAGTTGAATCTATGATGGAGTTTTAGGGGGAGGTAAACAAACGTATTTACATGTAAAAGCGGCCATTTTGATGACGTCATCACAGGTGGGCCCTTGACCTTAGAAAGAAAAATTAAATCTTCCTAAATAGCTATTTTAAAGAGCTTTCAGATGATACCTTTGAGTTTTGCAATATTTCAATCTATGATGGAGTTTAAGCAACTAAACGAACGTATTTACCTGCAAAAGCGGCCATTTTGATGACGTCATCACAGGTGAACCCTTGACCTCAGAAAGAAAAATTATATCTTTATAAATAGATCTTTTAAAGCGCTTTCAGATGATATAGTTGAGTTTTGAAATATTTAAATATATGATGGAATTTTAGGGGAAGTTAAACAAACGTATTTAGATGTAAAATTGGCCATTTTGATGACGTCATCACAGGTGGGCCCTTGACCTTAGAAAGAAAAATTAAATCTTCCTAAATAGCTTTTTTAAAGAGCTTTCAGATGATATATTTGAGTTTTGCAATATTTGAATATATGATGGAGTTTTAGGGGGAGTTAAACAAACGTAGTTACCTGTAAAAGCGGCCATTTTGATGACGTCATTACAGGTGAGACCTTGACCTCAGAAAGAAAAATTAAACTTTTCTAAATAGCTCTTTTAAAGAGCTTTCAGATGATATGTTTGAGTTTTGCAATATTTGAATCTATGATGGAGTTTTAGGGGGAGTTAAACAAACGTATTTACCTGTAAAAGCGGCCATTTTGATGACGTCATTACAGGTGAGAACTTGACCTCAGAAAGAAAAATTAAATCTTTCTAAATAGCTCTTTTAAAGAGCTTTCAGATGATATATTTGAGTTTTGCAATATTTCAATCTATGATGGAGTTTTAAGCAGTTAAACGAACGTATTTACCTGTAAAAGCGGCCATTTTGATGACGTCATCACGGAATGACCTTGACCTCCGATCAAATGTCTCCCGGCGTTTTTTTGTCCTCCTATGTGAATTTAAGCCCCACACAAAATTTCAGACTGGTATCCGGAAGTGAAAAATGTTTGCACTAACTCCACGGACTATAGTAGATAATTTTTATATTTTGAAAGCAAATTCAAGTGTACCTATTTCTGAAGTTTGTGTAACTGAGAAAAATTCAATAATGTTAATGCATAAGAGATATGGGCATTTAAATGCTCAAGCTTTAAAGAACTTTAGTAAATCTGAAAATGTGTACGGGTTAGAAAATTTAACTGGTAAAATTGAAAATTGCGACACTTGTCAAATTTCAAAATCTACTAGGGCGAATTTCAAAGGTATAAATAAAATCACTACAAATAGCATTTTAGAATTATTGCATATGGATATATTTGGTCCCACCAAATTGTATTTTCACCATTTTGTTACAAAATGGTGAAAATACACTAAGAGACTGGCTAGTTTTATCTCCATCTAGCAAAAGTTTATTTTGTTGGGTTTGCAAACTGTTTGCTTCAAACATGAGTAAACTAACAACTTCTGGCTTTAATGTTTGGAAGCATGTTTCTGTAAGATTGTCAGAACAATAAAATTCACTTCCACATAGGGATTGCCTTAATAAAATGGCTGAACGGTTAAAGCTATCTGGAAGAATCGACTCACTTATGATTGCAAAATATAATAATGAAGTTTCATATTGGAGAGCAGTTCTCGTTAGAGTTACAGAAACTGAAATTGTTATCATCAAGAGGCATGACTTTTTTCAGAAATGACGAAACAATAGGATCTGTTCACAACGGCAATTTTTTAGGCTGCCTTGAGCTTATTTCTAAGTTTGATCCTTTTCTTGCTGGGCACTTGGAAAAGTATGGTAATCTAGGAAGAGGACATACAAATTACATGTCTCCCTCTACTGTTGATGAATTTATACATGTAATGGCTAAGAAAGTGTTGCATCGAATTTCAAAAGAAGTAAAAGCTGCAAAATATTTCACCATTATCCTTGACTCTACTCCTGACGTAACTCATTTAGATCAACTTAGCCTTGTGTTACGACACATTGATGTGGAACATAGTTCCATTGAAAGATTTATTCGATTCATCCCTATACATGGACATGGTGCTGAATATTTAACCGACACAATAGTTTTGTCTTTTGAGGAACTAAATCTTGATATTAGTATATCTAGAGGCCAAAGCTACGACAATGTGTCTAACATGGCTGGGAAGAACTCTGGATTACAAGCCAGGATTAAACAAATTAACCCGCAAGCAAAATTTATACCTTGTACACTTAATTTTGTTAGAGTTCTCGCTGTAGAATCGTGCACAACTGTTTTAAAAATTTTCTCCATATAATTTTTTTTTTCGAATTCTACACATAGGTGGCAACTATTATGTAGCTGTTTAACAATGAAAAAAACCGTAAAGAATTGTTCTTCAACAAGATGGTGTGCCAATGCTGAAGCAACCAAAGCTTTGAGAAAAAATTATCCTGGCAATAAGTTGCATTTTGTTAGAAATTACGAATGACCTAGAACAGAAAGCAAATACCAGATTAGAAGCTGCATCTCTGCATAAAAAATTGCTAAAATCAGAAATGATGAGAAAGGATACAGTTCTATAGCGAATCACTGAAACAAGCAAGATTTTCCAAAATCCCTCGAAAACATTAGTAAGTTTGGCTCATTATTTGATTCGTTGATTGAATTTGTTTAATACGTTCGTGAAAATTTTGATTTATATGAAAAAGAAGCAATGGGTATACTTTCTGAGCCACTTTCTTATGAAGAAGCAAGAAAAAAAGTTACCCCAAGAAGTAGATGTTTTGATGATAGCAGTAACATTGAAGTTCAATTTAAATCTCCTGATAGGTTTATAAAAACCTGTCATTATGTTTTGTGTGACAGTTTAATAACTGAACTTGTTAAAAGAAAAGAACCCTATGACGAACTTGCCAAGGAATTTTCATGTTTGTTTAACATAAAAGATAGCCCAAATCTTTATGCAGCTGCAAAATCTTTGCTACGTGATTATGCCGAAGATTTAGAGCCAGATTTCCCTGATGAATTATTGCAATTCAGTAGTTTTATTGAAAAGGAAGATAAAGTTTTGGACATTTTAAAACAGCTACAAGTTAATACGTACTTCTCTTCAGGGATTCCAATTGTTGAGACTATTATACGCATTTTTTTAACAATGCCCATATCCAATTGCACAGCAGAACGATCATTTTCATTATTAAAAAGAATGAAATCTCCTTTGCGATCCTTTTGCCAGTAAGGAAAACTATCATCCTTAGCATTATTATGCTTAAATAATGATTTAACTCAGAATGTTGAGTACAATGATATCATTGATACTTTTGCAAATGCCAAGACAAGGAAAAAATATCTTATTTGTTAATAATAAATATCTCATTTGTGAATGTTACAACTATTTAATTTTTATAACTTTTGAATGCTACACAATTAATTGTTTATGAATATTTAGTTGGTTAATTTTAATGTTAAAAATTGTTGTATTTCTGCACTAGAATATGTTCAAGATTATTTGTATTATTTCGTCTTCAATTTCAATGTATTTTTTTTTCTCTAAATAATCTGAGTGAACATTTTATTACTTCTCCTGCAATTAAAGAATTTTTTTTCAATCTATTATTTTGACGTCTTTATTTGTCTTAATAATTTGATAGCATTATTTATTTTTTAAAAAGTTTGATCTTTGTACGAAATTTTTATTTTATTATGGTATTGTGCAAGAATTTTTTATTCTTAACTGATATGAGAAGGGGAGGGAGGCCCCGAAATAGAAATGTGCCCCATGTCCAATGTCAGAATGATCGGGCTCTGCCTCCATGCAATATGAATAAGAGACTTTAAAGGACAGCTACAGAGAAAGTTCTAAAAACTTAATAAATGCATAAGAAATATTGAATTTATAGATCAAAGTTATTTTTTTGACTAAAAATTAACTGGTAAAAGATTGCTTGACATTGACATTCAAAGAGACATATATGTATTTTAAAATTCTTGCTGAGATTTTAGTCATATTTTTTCCTATTTATCCATATGTGCTCCACTCCGACAGAGTGCCTATGAGAAACTTTTTACAGAAAACTTAATATGAATCACCCAGTTATTTATCTTGTATTGCACTGTAAATTACATGTCAAAAAGCAAATCACATGACAAATTACTTCAAAGTAAATTACAAAACTTTGAATTTAAGCAATTTTTGAACAAATTTTAATTCTTAAAATATAATTTTTAATTAGAATAATTCTGAATTTTATCTCGTATTTTTGAAACATATTCAAAAAGTCTTAAATGTAAACAGTTTACGTTCAATATGATGCGATACTATGTGAAGTACACGGTATGCACCAATTAATACACCTCTGAATAAGGGGCACTTTTGAGGGATAAATATTCCAGTCCCTCTACTGTCCCTTATTGAGAGGTTACACTGTAGTTATAATAAAATGCGAGCAAATTTACTTCGCAGTATGGATCGCTTCCCTCCTTGCTTTTTTCTTTGAAGAGAGCAACAAGACCACAGCTATTTCGAAGTTCGGCCATAAATGCTTCAAAATATTACCGAGTGAAATAACCGCATGAATAAACTCATCACAAAACAATGGCTACATCATCCTCCACTGAGATGATTTAACCGTGGATACGTGGATTTAACATTTTACTATTTTTTTTTTTCACGGCAAAGCGTGTTCTGATATCGACCAATCAGCAATCAGATAATCAGCAATCGGGGCTGTAAACTTACGGTTACAGGCACAAAAAAAAAGTGCAGTGCATGAAGCAGTAGAAAAACGGGAAAAGAAAGTTTTAAATTTCAGGCGATTCCATATAAAATGAGAAAGAAAGAAATGGGTCCAACACCAAATATCCAAAAACAAAGTAAACAAACCCCTTACGTCAGAGGTCATGACGTCACAGGCTCGCGTTGAATTTCCGGTTAAGCGCAAAACTCCATCCAATCTTTACGCCTCAATGCATTGGCGAAATTTGAACATCCTTATTTCTGACAGCAAATTTGTGCCTTTCGTCATGCTGCACCCGAAAGCAGAACACTCTTCTTACGAAAATTTAGAGCCATTAAAATTCTTGATAAATCGAAAAACTTTAATGAAATATCAGGTCAACAAAGCAATCTCCCGTAGCTAGCAATAGAAAGAAGACTTCTGGCGGAAATAACTCTCGCACCTGGACAGCCCTGCCACCTACTGGAGAAAAGAGTTAGAATTCCCAAGAGCTTTTGAATTTTCGAGAATTTTCAAAGTTTTTAGAAACTTATTTCAGCATCTTTTTTTTCCCCCTCTTCTCCCAAGAAAGTGACACTTTGTTATGAAATAGTACTGTTTTCAAAGTTGTACATATATCAATTGAATTGTTTATTTCAGAAATCTGCCAAAAGACAAATTTTGTAATTTCAAGAAAACATTTACAGTATCTCATTAAATTAATCAATCGCGACTACAACACTTTTCTGAAAGCAATATCTAACTATGAACATTTGAGTTTAGGATGTTGAACCTTTGTAGAAAATTCGTAAAATAGGAGTTAATAAGTTTTAGATCTTGTCTCTTGACTGGTTTTTGAAATAAACTTTTCAATTAACAATTGAGTCTTATTTCTTACTCATACAGTAGACATAACAACTATGAAAGATCACAATGTTTGTTTACATTCAAAATTCCCAATGTTCCCAGAAATTCCAGGTTTATTCCCTAAAATTCCCGGATTTTTTCCCCACTTTCGAAAATTGTAGGTTTTTTGCATCGCTATATATTATTGAACCGTCCGTAAAAAGTTAAACTTCTCAAATACAACTTTTTATAACTATTATTATTTTTCAGAAACTAGTAAAATCAGTTCACGTATAGGAAGTGTTCATTAAGAGTTTAAAAAATTAGTTCGAGCAAAACAAAACGAATAAAACTAGCGTTTAATGAGTAGTAGGTGAACTATAAAGCGTGTGGCGTACGAATTGAGTGTTTGTGTTAGGGAGAGAACCGGGGACCTCGGTGATGCTAACCCAGTGAACCAAAAGGCCTCGTGGCTCGGGGGCAAGTTGGGTTAAGAGCTCTCTGAGTAAGCCACATATAACTCCCCTGGCAAGTGGTGGAGCGGGGAAGCACGACAGAGTGATATTTGGATCAGATGGGGTGCCACGAAGTCAGCAAAATTTCTTGCCTCAAAATTGCATAAAGATTGACGTGTCAGCAAAGATTATCTTACCTCAGCTTTTGCTGATTTTAGGCTATAGCGTCTTGCCACAAGATTGACTGTCAAGGAGTATAGTCCTCCGAAAATGAATCGATCTCTGGGGGTACTGGACCAGGTGTTTGCTCTGCTTCTGGTGTAGATTTTAAAAAAGAGCGCTCTTCAGAGTCCAATTCCGTTAAAACCACGAGTTGTGGTAGGTACGGGGGACCCTGGAGTGTGAAGTGAAGTCTCAAGGAGCATGCAACCTAATATCAGGAAAATATCAAGATATGCTTCAAGACAGTACGATATCCGTCAGTACGCAAGATGTGATTGTTTTTGTAATCTTGCATACGTAACGTATTGATATAACAGAAAGATATCAAGATATTGTCATGACAGTACGATATCAGTCTGTATGCAACGTGTTTTATTTATTGATTTATTTGCGTTATTTTCAATTCAAGTTCATGAATTAAATTTCATTCTTTAAC
The DNA here is from genome assembly GCA_038373865.1 of Uloborus plumipes. Taxonomy (NCBI): domain Eukaryota; kingdom Metazoa; phylum Arthropoda; class Arachnida; order Araneae; family Uloboridae; genus Uloborus; species Uloborus plumipes. The sequence goes on from JAXGGA010015735.1 coordinate 13,503, forward strand.
TATTTCTGTGATTCTTCAAGATTAATTAATCCAGCTTAAGGCTGACACATGATCGGAAAGTAACATAAAGATATTTGGTTTATTCTAATTGCAATTTAATTGTCAGTCTACAAGCTAAAATGAAACATCAGTTTTAAGATGTTAAGTTTAATCTAAAATTAATGTAGAAATTTTCATTAAAAACAATTAAAGTGCAATTGAAATAAACAAAAAATTCTTAATGTGAGTTTCGATCATGTGTCAGCCTTAAAAATATTCTTAGGCTAGAAAATTAATCAATATTGAAGAATAACAGAAATAGTTAAAGAATGAAATTTAATTCATGAACTTGAATTGAAAATAACACAAATAAATCTATATATATAAAAATGGATGTATGTATATACGTATATACACTGGCTGAAAAAAAAATCCCAACACCAAGAAAAAATTTCTGTAGAGTAATGAAATTCGGGTAATGCAATTGTCTAGTTAACATGTTTAATTGATTAAATGTACAAGATCACTGGCTAATTTAAGCTCAAGAAAATGCTGCGCAAATGTAAAATTATGTTAATTTAGTAGAGGGTGTAACCTCCAGAATTTTGAAGTCAAGCCTGGAAGCGTGCATGCATTATGTCATACAGGTGCCGAATGTCACTTTGTAGTATGGAGTTCCATGCTTGTTGCACTTGTTGTGTCAATACTAGGACCATCATTGCTGACTGTGGATGATACTCGAGGTACCGTACCATGATACCCCATACGTTATCAATTGGAGACATACCTGGTGATTTTTCAGGTCATGTTAACATGTCAGCACTCTGTAGAGTACATTGCGTTACAGCAGCGATGTGAGGGCGAGCGTTATCCTGTTGGAAAACGCCCCCTTGAATGCTCTTCATGAAGGGCTGTACTACTGGTTAAATTACCAGACTGACGACAAATTTTCAGTCAGTGAGTTTGGGATAACCACAAGAATGCCCCTGCTGTCGTAGGAAATTGCTCCAGAGACCATAACTCCAGGTGTGGGTCTCGTGTGTCTAGGCCGTAGACCGCTTGGATGCAGGCGGTCCCCTGGCCTCCTTCTGACCAATATACAGCCACCACTGGCACTAAGGCAGAATCTGTTTTCATCAAAAATTACAACAGATCTCCACTCCGACCTCCAGGGAGCTCTGTCGTGGCACCACTGCGGTCGGAAAAGGCAATGGTTTGCAGTCAATGGAATACCGGCTGCAGGCTGCCTGGCTCGGAGCTGTCCATCAAGTAAACAGTTTCTTACCGTTCCTTGGGTCACGACGGTACCAACTGCAGCTCGAATGTCAACTGCAGATGCAGTACAATGCGCCACAGCCGTACGCAAGATTCGGCGATCTTCCTTCTCAGGCGTGCCACGTGGCAGCTCGGAACTCGATCTTCTTGAGGTAGTACCATCCCTTGCCCATAGCTTCCAATAATCATGCATGGTGGAAACATTCCCACCCAAGTCTTCCTGCAATATCGCGAAATGAAAATCCACTTTCTCGTAGCCAAATTGTACGACCTCGTTTAAACTCGGTAAGCTGTTGATAATGGCTTTCTTCGTTTACCATAGCTTTGTTATGGATTTTATGGTTAAAATATCAAAAATAATGCCTTAGCTAGTCTATTTGCGTTTTTTTAACTCAAAAGATGTTTTCAAAGCAAATGAAATGACTCACAAACATTATTTTATATGATATATTTATATTTAAAAAAAATCACTTTTTTACACGTTTTTGTTTCTGTTTAAATGCTTGAAATATAAATATATCATATAAAATAATTTTTTGTGAGTTATTTCGTACGCTTTGAATGCATGAATATATCTTATGAGTAAAAAAAATGCAATGAGATATGCGAACGGCATTGTTTTTCATATTTTAACCATAAAATCCCGATAAAAGCTATAAAACTTTGCGATCGCAGCGCCCCCTGAAGATATTAACCGATTTTTCTCAAATTTTGCACAAAAGCTAACTATCACCAAAGACAACTTTTGGCAACTATTAGAAGTTGATCTGAAAAACTTTTTATTTTTCGCCCCACCCTAGTGTCCACTCCTATCGTGGCCCAATAGCTAATTTCTAAACCGCGTTAGAGATACGCATATAGTTCATTTAGGAAAAAATCTCCAAATTTCGAAAGGAATTTTGGGTCTATTCAATGTTTTTCAAAACATCAAATTTTAAAAGAGTTACGAAATTTAAATTTTGATACAGCCCTCCAGTCCTATCAATCATATTTAGTAAAACATTCTTGACACTGTAACGTTTAAAACTAAAAAAAAATCACTCTTCTACCACAAAAATTGACCGAGTTATGACGTTTTGAAAAATCAATATTTTGAAGGATTTCATGACGTCATCGAGAGATCGCTTAAGGGACCGTATGCGAAATCCTTCAAAATCTTGATCTTTCAAAACGTCATAACTCGGTCAATTTTTGTCGTAGAAGAGTGATTTTTTTTGTTTTAAACGTTACAGTGTCAAGAATGGTTTACTAAATATGATTAATACGACTGGGGAGCTGTATAAAAATTAAAATTTCGTAACTCTTTTAAAATTTGATATTTTTGAAAAACATTTCGTAGCCCAAATTCCTTTTGTAATTCAGAGATTTTTTTCATAAATCAACTATATGCTTATCTCTAACGGTTCAGAAATTAGCTATTGGGCCACGATAGGAGTGTACACCCTGTATACGCCACTGGTCTTTTGAATGTTTCTCTGATAGTCCGGGAGCCAGCGACGTATTTTGGTCGGTCATTTCATTTCGGCTAATTTTCATTTCTGTACTAGATATGATGAGTTCACGAAGACTCGTGGACTACAGCTGGAGTACAGTAGGTGGGTCAAGTAACGGCAGCCTCCCAAGTGTGTTAAAAATTTTGAAAAAGCAGTAAAATCATACCGGTGGAAAGTTCGCTTATTAAAATAAAAAAAATACTTTCAGTCATTTCAAATCGATTGAAAATTTAGTATGTTATAACTTGACTAATACTTAAAACAGAAAAAATATTCAGCTGGCTACAAGTGGGTGGAAAACCCTTCAACTGACGCAATAAACAGTGCGCGCGGCGCTCAGACTTAATTTACACGACACACTATTTATTGCGTCAGCTGAAGGGTTTTCTACGCTCATATAGCCAGCTGTGGAGTGTGAGAGTAGAGAAAGAAAAAGAAATATAACAACAACACCAGAATTAAATTTTTATTTAACATGCTCATATCTTGCGTTGACATGACACAAATTCACCTGTCTCTGCAGTACAACCAGCACAAGTGAATAAAAATAAATCATTCTTCGAGAGGAGGAGAGAAGGGGGAATGAAACAAATGAAGGCGTTCTACAGGAAAGAAGGAGAACGGAAAGCGGCTGCTTCTGAGAACATCTCCGAGAGGCACAGCATTGGCAGGAAATTAGATTGGTTCCCCTCTAAGGGGATCACGAAGTGTTTGTTTTTTTTTATCTGGATGTAAGCGTCTTGAAAAAATATCTAAGCTTCATGTCTGAAATGGATTCAAAGTGTAGATCTTAAACAGAGAATTAATAAACACACATAAATGCATACATGAATAAATTTAAATCAATACGAAAAAATTCGACAATTTGATTGCTTAATTATTTTTATCATGGAACGAGTTGCATGAATTTAGCTAATATAAAACACTAGTTCAGTGATGCCAACATTTTTCAAGCGATTGCAGCACCTCATACCAACGCCTCCTAAATACTAAATGCTTACTGCTTTCTGGATTTTAGCAGAGCAAAATTTCTCCCTTGGTTCACAACGCACTGCCATCTATCGGAGTTCTTCGAGACAAGAGAAATTAACGATTGGCAGATGTTTTAATTTAAATTTAAAATTTGCTAATCAGAAAATTAAATTAGAATATTGTTTGGATTTATCACCATAACAACGGCATCATCGGATTGCTGCAAGGTGGCGCTCAGTGTGGAACAAATGTCTCCCGTATTGAGGGGAATGTAGTAGGCATTTAGTATTTAGGAGGTGTTTCTCATACTAACCAAGAAATGACATGATAGCGTAATAATGCAGAAAAAATATATAAAATAAACTAGCTGATGTGCCCGGCGTCACGCGGGTTTAAATGCAACATGCCAAATCCAAGAAAATAAATATATGACTTTCAACTAAGCCCAGTAGAATCATATTTCTCAAAGCTATTTTTTTGTGACCATGCGGTAGATTAACTGGGTAAGGAGAACTTCAAATCAAACTTAAATGCGTTATTTATTTTATCCATGTGATTTTGCCGAAAATCATTTTCCGTTTTCTATGTGTTACCAAAATCAATTCCCTTTTTATTTACCCCATTAGCGATTATTGGCATAGATGAATATAAAAATCCTAAGAAAGCAATAAGTTTCATACTTACTCCTGAGAAGCCTTGGTAATTTTCATCATTATTACTATTAATATTGTTGTTGCGAGGCAACCAAATTTTGCAACAATGGACTGAAAATTTAATCATTTAATGGGGAAATTTACTATTTTCCATAATAACTTTCCAAAACTAAGCTTTTTAGAAATAAATTATAGCTTATCCTGCTCCCTGTTACTGTAGCTATCTATACGGTGAAAAAATGGTTGAAATCGGACCAGTAATTCGAAAATGACCCCGGACATACGTACAAAAAGTAATAAATAAATTAAATTTATAAATAAATAAATTAAATTAATTCAGTAAGTAGAAATCGGAAGAGAAAAGTGTAGCATGCTATTGGAGTCATGTATTTGACTTTGTGTACCCGTTCTCGAAATATGAAGTCTTAAAGTCTGGAAATTGCTGGAAAAGTTGCCAAATTTCGCATATTCGGGGAGTAATTGACATCTTTTGCACGTTCTGCAGGTGGATGTCCTGTCACATGCAAACTTACAGAGGGGGTCCATCGGGGGTGATGTCACATGCAAAACGGGGAAATTGTATATGCTTACGATTTTGTAGTTATGATTTGAAGTAAAGTTCCAATTTCTCTTCTTCATTCAAGTTATTACCGTTTTATTGTGTTGCCATGGGCACGTCTTTTGAATTCTTTGTTGTGTGCTTCTTCTTTATAATTTTAATTTCTTAAAAGTATTTTGTTTTATAGCTGTTGTGTTGAATGATTTTAAAGCGCATTCAAATTACATGATCTGTCTTTTTTTACGTTTATAGCACGAGCATAGCCATGCGGATACAACTACACTGTTAAAGCTACAGGTTGTATTTGGCACCTTTGAGGGTGAAACGTTGTAGCACCTTTTCACTTCAGGGTCCCCCGTACCTAAGGCCCCTATATAGACGAGCCGACGCATCAAGATTAAGTTTGACCACTTTGGATCCAGCGCGTGTTTGAGGGTTGTCTTTTCTGGCGAGTTATCGCTTTATGGTAACTTTTTACGCGAATTTAACAAAGCTTGGCAATGTCCCGAAACTTTGCTTTGGTAACCCTAGCTCCGCAACAATGAAAAATGAAAGTAAAAGTAAATGAGTTGGATCCAAAGTGGTGAAACTTAAGCTTGATGCGTCGGCCTGTCTATATAGCGGCTCTACCCGTACCTACCACAACCCGTTGTAGCACCAGAGGCACACCCTGGAGGATGCCACTCGGCTCCCTATTGCACCTTTGAAGGTGACACTTGGCTCCCTAAAGCACCTTTAGATTGCAATGGGGCACCCATGAGGTGTTATATACTGGACCACAGGGAACCAAATGGCACTTTCAAGGGTGCTATATCTAGCCAAGAAGCACCTTTCAGGGGGTGCCGTTGGTGTTGCAACGTTTTAACCCTCAAAGGTGCCAAATACAACCTGTAGTTTTAACAGTGTAGTCTTTTACAGAGCAGTATACTCACTTCGCGGTGCAGTCTGCGGTGGCGGTGCCATCACTCCTCCTCCACCTCCTCCTCCTCGGTGTCCGGCGCCGGTCCGGACACCAGCGCCATGATGGAGAAGTTCAGGCTGTCCGGGTCGCGCTCCATGAAGGCCTTGCACGCGGCGACGGAGTCCTGTGATGTAAAGACGACGAGGAAATGATTTCAAACTAAGGCAAGGGATTCAAGTGAAACAGCACTGCGATCGCTTCGAATTGCAATCGCAATTGGAAGTGAATTACATTATCATCAACTTAACTTGGCATGACGTCACTACGGGAGGAGCCAATAAGAGCTTACAAGCACTCAGCGATCTCCTCTTATTCGCCAAGTAGGCTGTGACGTTTTATCTAGCTCGTTTTTCATAGGCAAACGTCACGCTGACGTCACGATGTTTTTATCAAGAAACGTTCTAATGTAATTCATTTCCAGTAGCGATTGTAATTTGCGATGGCCTGTTTCACTTGAATCCCTGCCTATAGTTCAAAAAAACTATAAACCAGGAAGTAAAAATTGAAAGCACCGGCAAGTGCGTCTCCTAACCTATCACCCCTTTTTCAAATGGAAGCGTTCATGACTGCCAGGCGCGCCTTACGAGGTCGGACAGTATCCGCTAAGTTTACATCCACTTATAATGCATCAACGAGTAATATAGTTTAGCTTCTAGTATTAAATATATTACTTTTATCCTATACTATAATACGAGAGATGTTTGTAATGTCGAAAATCGCCCCAGAATTAATAAACTCCGGTAAACTTGGGGGTCTGCGGTTTTTGGCCACGAGGAATCGATTGGCGCCGGTTTTGAAGCGCTACGGTCGAACAGTTCGGAGTTCAGATAGGATTAATTAAACGTTTGAGAAGATTTCTTACTACGCCATTTTCTTTATGATTACTCTTATTGTTATACTGTTTCATAGCAACCACGTTCTAACAATGGATTTCATATTTAATCACATTAGCGTAAATTTATGTTTTTATGGTATTTGGCAAATAATTTTTGGCAACACGTTAGAATTGTTATTGTTTTTGAAATTTAAAAGAGATCGATCAAAATAAAGTTAGAATTGGGTATGGGCGGCGGTAGAGCCGCTATATAGACAGGCCGACGCATCAAGCTTAAGTTTCATCACTTTGGATCCAGCTCATTAACTTTCACTTTCATTTTTGAGGAATTAGGGTTACCAGAGCAAAGTTTCGGGACATTGCCAAGCTTAGTTAAATTTACGTAAAAAGTTACCAAAAAGCGATAACTGGCCAGAAAAGACAATCCACACACACGCGCTGGATCCAAAGTGGTAATCTTGATGCGTCGGCTCGTCTATATAGGGGCCTGAAGCCGCGGTAGTCCAATCGGTAAGTCGTCGGACTCGTAACCGGAGGGTGTCTGGTCGATCATAGAGCCGCCGATCAAAGATCCACTGTCTTCATTAATGGTTGCTGGGGGACGTTAAAAATGTATGTGGTCGCAAAATCCTCCAAGTGAAACGAAACCACTGGGGTGTGTTTGCCAAGGGTTTACTCGGCCCTTGGGCCTGGTTCAAAACTGAACAGAGCGCTCTTCAGAGCCCCATCCCGGTTAAAAAGTGAGTTGTGGTATGTACGGGGGGCGGGGGGGGGGGACCTGGAGTGTGAAGTGAAGTGAAAGTCAAAACCAACTGGAATCAAATACGTACTGGAGAACAGGGACTCTGCAACCATTCTCATCAACCCCTCCCGCGCCAAATGAAATGAAATTTTACGGTGAGCATGGATTAAATAGGGTTGTGTTTTTTAAAATAAATTACGGCTGTTTTGAATACGTAATTGCAACCAAAGGCTCAGAAATGCTTTTCAAGTTTATCTAAATAAGTACTTCACACTTTAGAAAAAAATACGAGTTTGCAAACTTCTTTTTTTTTTTTTTTTTTTTTTTGACCGAGCGGGCTCGGTCCCCTGGTACACATTAGAGGTAATACGAGGAATGGTTGCCAAGTCGAAAATCGCCCCAGAATTACCTCCGGTAAACTTGGGGGTCTGGGGCTTTTGGCCACGAGGAATCACGAGGTTTGGTTTTTCTAAATAAATTTGTCAAAAATATTGAACTTCAACACACTTCAATCTTTACACTGCTCAATTTGTACCATTTCTTTAATTGTATAATTTTTTATCATCAATTACATTTTCTTTCCTATGACTTTTCAAACTTTATCTTTGTATAGAATAGTTCCCTTTCCAAACTCTAACTGTGTTTAGAATAGTTTACAATGGTGCACTTTAACCGGTTATCCTTTCACCAATGGTTTCACAAATTTTCTTATGGCATGTATTGTTTTGATTAATCACAATTGAAAATTTAAATTTTCGAGTTAGCTTCGATACCTGTTTTCCTCGAGCGGAGCTCGGTCACCCGCTGGTATTTGTAAAAAACGTGAATTTTATCTTTTATTCAGAGTTAGGGCCATGCTCCACATCAGCGTAAAACGCGACCGAAACTGAAGGCAGAAACCGAAAATCCGGGTACTTTCCATAGGAATACCATTGAATCCATTTTACGCTTCTGCCTTTTTTTTCTGCTTTACGTCGATGTGGAGCATGGCCCTTACTTCCACACAAACAACTGAAACACTTATTAGTACATCAATATCTGATAACATAGTTTAGCCTTTAGTATTACCAATAGCATTAAATACAGGGTTATTCTAAATGATGGACCCCTTTTTAAAAATTCAAATTTATTAAAGTTTTCAACGAAAATTAACAGTCTTTACATCAACGGAAAGAGGAGATTTGAATTTTTTTTTCATAAATAATCATAAATGTTCAATGTGTCCACCGCGTGCTGTACGGCAAACATGACTTCCTCTTGTGACACAGGCGGTCTTCCTCTGCTTTTCCTTTTACAAACACTACCAGTCTTTTGAAATTGCTTAAACTAACGGCTTATGCTTTTTTTAGTTGGGGCTTTAATTCCAAATTTGGCACGAAATGCCAGCTGCACTAAAATTTGTGACGCAGTTTTTACAAACTGAAGAACGCAGGAAAACCTTTTGCTCCACGGTCGCCATTTTCCTCAGCTGCGCCAGTAAATCAAATTATAAATCTAATCCGGTGCAAACTCTACTGGTGCACACCCTCTTTTTGCAGCTTCAGAAAACAATTTTGAAATTTCATCTTTCCATTGCAATAAAGATTGTTCATTTCGGATTCGTACTTTAACAAATATGAATTTTTTAAAAGTGGTCCATCATTTAGAATAACCCTGTATATTACGTTTATATTTGTAGAAACCCTAAATTTCATCTTTAACACATTAATGCCTGACTTTTTTTTTCCCAAAGATATTTTGTATACTGGTTACAAACAGTGTTTAATCGACAGGAAAAATAATAAAAAAAATATTATGAAAGAAACAATTTTTTTATTAAGGAAAGACAAATCTTCTTGTTTTACTAAAATACTTGTTTTACTAAAAAAAAATTCTGCCTACGATATAATTTTTAAATAGACATTTTTTGAGAAGAAATAAAATCAGCAATTAACATAAACTAGGAAGCTGGGAATAACTTTAAAAACTTAGCTTGTTTTCTTGAGATTGTGAACGATGTAATTTTTGATAAAGATCATATTAAAACGGCTACAGAACACACTTTACAATGGTTATGTGCTGTAATCTGTTAATAACGAATTGAAACAATACCAAGGTACTAATTGAACACTAATATTTGGTTGAAATGTTCATTTTGGGGAAATTCAGACCCTTTTTTGGACCGTCCCTAAAAAGGGACGCTAGGCATTAATGGGTTAATTCAGAGTTATATACAAACCCACAAGTGAAACTAATACAAGCGTATTCAAAAAGTTTTCTTTAGCAACGGGGGCGGGGGGGGGGATCGACTTTTGACATCTGGAATTCAATTACAGTGATCACTGCTTTAATGAACCACGTTTGTTTTGAGTAGTTTTAATTCAATAAAGCGGCTGGTTCAATAAAGTGGCTAATTCAATCAAGATGGATATTGTACTGGTTTTGACAATTTGGTTCATTAAAGTGGTTGATTCCAGTAACCACTGATCCAATTACCCGACGTCCATGGTAATTAAATTATTTCTCTCAGTATGAGGGATTGCGATGGGTGTGTGAACTATAAAAAATGAATGTTGTTTTTTGTAAAAACTTTAACTTTGCAGTAAAAAACTAAAATCGCTAGTTTTAGTTTATTATTGTGAATTTTGCAGTTTTAAATTGGAACCTCGGCTGCCAGTATTATGCTATAAAAACAACAGTTCATTTATTGCAGTGTGTGTGTGTGTGTGTGTGTGTGTGTGTACTCCTAAGACAACCATGCCCTGCATTGTGGCGCAGGAGCACGCCCGTTGAGATGTTGGCGGATTGCCTGGTGGATCGGGGAAAGTCTAAAACTTGACCGTTAAAATTTTTTTGAAAGTATAAATTATTTTTAAAAACATTTATGTGGGTCTTTAGAGGCCACTCTTATTACGTTTTATAATATTTAAGAAGTAATTACACGCGTGATTTAGTTTTAATGGTTAGTGTAGAATAAGATGATTTTTATTGGACTTGCATTTTTTTTTAATCATCCGGACACCTGCCTACCCCTGGAAAAAGGACTGGTGAAAAACGGACATCAAGGTCACGAAAACATAATCCAAAAACTTGCCTGAATATAGTGAGAAGAAAAAAAAATGAACATACTGTATTTTTTAAACCTATACCGTTTCACTCCTAAATTGGATTAAATAACTTATTTGTATTAAAAATATATATAATGACAGTTTTCGTATGGTTGGAAACCTTTCTGAAGTTTCTTTTCTCGGCAATCGATTTTTTGCCCCAACTCGGCATACCATCCTCGCCTCTTTCAATTCGATTCATTTTACCCTGCGGAAATCAGTGCTTCAGCTTACTTGGCAGCAAAAAGATTGGGACAAGTGAATCTTCCTTTACTTGGCTGCAAAAAGATTGTAACAAGTGAACCTTAGTTACTTGGCAACAAAAACATCGGAACAAGTGAACTTTCCTTAACTTATTACTTGGCACCAGAAAGATTGTAACAAGTGAACCTCAGTCCACTTGGTAACATAAAGATTGGAACAAACGAACCTTAGTCCACTTAGCAGCACAAAGATAGGAACAAGTGAACCTTAATCCACTTGGTAACACAAAGATTGGAACAAGTGAACCTTAGCCCACTTGGTACTAATATAGGGCAGTGGTGACCCGATCGGTAAGGCATCGGACTCGTGTCCGGAGGGACCCGGGATCGATCCCAGCCGATCAAAGATCCACCGTCTTGATTAATGGTGGCTGGGGGACGTTAAAAATGTCGTGGTCACAATTTCCTCCAAGTGAAACGATACCTCTGGGGGTGCTGGGCCTAGGGTTTGCTCGACCCTAGGTTCTGGTTCAAAATTAAGAACAGAGCGCTCTTCAGGGCCCTATCCGGTTAAACCACGAAGCTGTGGTAGGTACGGGGGACCCTGGAGTGTGAAATGAAATGTGAAATGGTACTAATATAATATTCGAACAAGTGAACTAAGGGTTTCATTCAAGTGGAATGAAGTGAATCGGACGGGGTGAAGCGAGATTGGGATTCTGAAACTAGGGCCTCGGTACCGATAGGTTCCGTCAATCGGCTCTTTACTATAATCCGAGAACATGTCAACACATTTTAGAAACTGCTGTTCGAAATAAATAAATGAAAAGAAATGCTTTTTCAATGACGTGATTTTCTACGTCTACTTACTTTTAATAGTGTGTCCATGCTGGTTGAACCATGATTAATAGGATAATTTTTATGAGCATCTGCAAAGAAATGTTCCGAATCAGTAAAAAAATGGAACATATATATTTAATGTACAATATAATTTATTAATACATGATTTAAATATAACCTATATATATATATATATATATCTAATATATAAAATTCTCGTGTCACAGTTTTCGTTGCCATACTCCTCCGAAACGGCTTGACCGATTTTGATGAAATTTTTTGTGCTTATCCAGTATCTATGAGAATCGGCCAACATCTATTTTTCATCTCCCTAAATGTTAGGGGTAGTCCACTCCTAAATTTTTTTTGTTCGCACATAACATCTGATCTACTGAACTAAAACAATATGTGTTATCGTAAATCCTTACTTCAATGAGCGACCCGATGGTCAAGTGGTTAGGCGCGTCAGGTTGAAGTTCCTGATGGAATGAGATCGAATCCAGGTCCGCAAAGGTTTTTTCGAACAGCTGCATGGTTTTTTTTTTTTTTTTTTTTTGAATGATTTTAATGATTGTAATGTCCTTATGCAGGTGCATCCCCTCATGGGGATCTACCCCATATTTTTTTATAGTACAAAATGACAGTTTTGGTCGGATCTTTGTTAAAATTGGCAATGGGGTCCTTCGATGCTGTAGAATTTTCTTATGGACGTTTGTGCCATTTTTGAGGGCTTTGAATCGATTGTGGCAATAAATGGTTTTTGATTTGCTGCACTTATATTATTTTTTCAAAAATTATATACACTATCAATTATATTATGTTAATTTTTGTACCTTTATAAAATTCTGTATTTTATATCTTGCATTTACGTCAAAATCAAGGTAAAATTAAAAGTCAAAAATTCTGAAGAAGATAAATATATGTTAAAAATTAAAGTAACTATTTTTGTGATTTTCATATTGGTTGTGACCAAAAAACATCATTACAAACAAATAAAATGTATCAAACAACATGAGTGTTGAGTTATTAGGCAAAATCTGCTGTATAAAGTTTTTTTTCACTGCTAGAGGGGGGGGGGGGGGTACGAACGACCATTAAAGTGACACAAATTTTTAAAAAATAAAGGTGGGATCTCCAATTATCTTGCTTTGTAATTTGACTGTGCAACGGTACGCGATTAGTCATTCAAAAATTAATGAAAAACGTGATCGAAGCCAAGATTTTAAATGGCAAGTTCAGAGGTGAAAATATACTCATACCACGGATTCCTATTATACCTACAGATGTGCCAATTCAATTCAAACGTATTCAGTTTCCGATTAGATTGGCATTTGCAATGACTATCAACAAATCCCAAGGTCAAACGATGTCTGTTTGTAGCTTAGATTTGAGAACACCATGTTTTTCACACGGACAATTATACGTGGCATGCTCTGGAGTGGGTAAACCATCCAGTTTGTTTATGTTAGCTAAAGATGGACTAACAAAAAATATTGTTCACGCTATAGCATTAAGAGATTGATATTGTTTAATAGTGTTACTGTCGTAATTGTTTAATTAATGATATATAATTTTAAGGAATAAATTATAATAACTTAAAAATAATGTTTGCCTTTTGTTATTTTTATATTCCCTCATCGTTCACAGCGCTCCATGCTTATTTCACGCATATACCACATTCTTACATACATACAATATACACATTCTACCATACATACATACATACTTACAATAAGTAAGCTATTTTTTGTCAACACTAGAAATTACTAGGAAATCTATAATAATAAAAGCAAGTGTCTGTCTGTCTGTCTGCCTGTCTGTCCATTTGACCGAGCTCTCCAGCCAAATCTATCGCACGCAGGGACCTGGAATTTTTTACACGGAAGCACAAAGGGGCTGGCCACCAGACCTCGAAGCCCGATTTTCGATTTTTGAATTAGAAAAATTTTAAAAAATCTATATATATATAAAAGAAAGTCGTGTTACACTACTTATAACTCAAGAACGGCTGTACCGATATGGCTAAAAATTGGTGGGTAGGTAGCTTAGAGCTAGGAGACAGACATAGGCTATAATTTATGTGTGTCATTTATGTGTGTCAGTTACATAAATAGAAAAACTGTCTTATTGACTAAGCCTTTTTACTAAGCCTTTTCTGACACCTCCATAGCTGAGCGACAGCTACACGTTCTGGCAGCTACCGGTGTGCAGTAAACAGGTTGCAAGCTAGCAGTGCGTTGAGTGTTATTTGACTTTTTTGTGAAGTAAATTACAAACAAACGCGTTACTTTCCTTGAAATTTATATGTGATAAGCTGTCAGAAACGATTGCTCATTCCTAGGATCCCGATAATCCCAACCGATATGCCGTTTGAATTTAAAAGATTTCAATTTCCTATCCGTCTTGCATTTGTCATGACCTTTAACAAATCACAAGGCCAATCCTTAAAAGTTTGTGGTTTTGAATCTAGAATATCACCGTTTCTCCCATGGTCAATTATATGTGGCATGTTTACGGGTCGAAAGACCATCTGTGTTGTTTCTTTTTGCGCCTGATAATAAAACAAAAAATGTTGTGCATCACAAGGTACTTTAGTGAAGAGCAACCTATGTACTAAAATACAGAAACAATAATGAATGATTAATGTAGGTACTTAATTTTTTTTGTATTTTCTATCTACGGGGAATGTAGTGGGGGGGGGGGGGGGGAACCAGTCTACATGTCGTACGCTACTATTCGTGCGCCCCGATTTTCGATTTTTGAATTAGAAATATTAAAAAAAAAATCTATTGTTTTTAGGATTATTTCACGTGACGTCATAGTTTCTCTACGGACAGAATCCGCTGTTTGACGTCATAAATTCGTTTTTCATTTTCGGGAATGGTTTTTACTGTAGCAAATTGGCAACAGTCGTGCAAGTATACAGCGTTTGCTTCATGATTGCGTTGCTACTATTGTGATTTGTTGGTATCATTTATTTTCAACTCATTAAATCGATTTATAACAATTCATCTCTTTTTTGTAGCTATAGTTTGCTGTTTTGATGACACATTAATTTTTTTTCAGAATTGCATTTTTTATATCGCATTTTTTATATTCTTTAAACTTCAGACCAATGATTATAACCACATGACTACGGTTTCCTAGCATGTGCTAATATGAGGTCTGTTCTCATTTAAACTAATTTTTTAACAGATGGCTCATGGTTAGGATATATTGTTTCTTTTTATCGACGGGGAATGTTGTGTGTGTGGGGAGG
>JAXGGA010015736.1:0-28359 GCA_038373865.1 Uloborus plumipes
TCATTGTGCCTTAAAATTTCCTCAGTTTTCAAACAAAAAAAAAAAAAAAAAAAACTGAATACAGTGGCAACTCATTTTTTTAAAAAAGGAAGCAACTAATATAAAAGCGTCCACCAACTAAAAATATGAATTTTTAGATTCAGTAAGAGCAGATAAAATGGTCAAGTGAAGAAAAACAATAGGGACAAAATCAATGTAAGGAAGAAAGGTTATGCTGACTACGAAAAAGGCAGAACTGTTGATGTTTAAAAAAATGAAGAAGATTGCTAGGGCTAAGTTAGATTTTTAAATCAATGCTTTTTAAAAGGAAAGCATATGATCTAAATTGCGATTTAAATCAAATGGGAAACATAATTTTGCTCTATAATTTAATAAGTTAATTCAATCGACTGACAATACAGTGTACTTAAAACTGAAGAAAATCTTTAAGTTATTTATTTACTAAGTTATTAATTGCTATTCAAAATTGAGAAAAAAATATTGTAGAAGGCATTTAAAATGATTTATTTTGAGCCCTGCAAAACTCAGAATGCAAAATAAATTTTTAAAATAAAAGTAAGCAACACTTTGGAAACAAAAAATAATATTTCTAGCGATTTGAAAAGCCTCTACTTTTGCTTTATAGCATCTAGAAGTTGGCTAGAATTTGATTTTTTTAAAGGCCATTTTCAATGTCATAGTTTCCTGTTGGGGCTAGAGCAATGATTCTTAGCTGTAAAATTTGACCAGCTCCTGAGGATTTCCGCTCGTTTTAAGTTTTTTAAAAAATCCTGCTCGAAAAAAAAAAAAAAAAACATTATGAAAATAACAATATTCTATAGGGCATCTTTTACGTAAATTTTGTGATTAATTTCCTACATTTTTATGATTTTTTAATATTAGTTCTTCTTTATGTATGAATATTATAATAATCACTTAATATTATTCTAAACAATTATGCATTCTTTGTAACAGTTCTTCACCACTGGGGAATTTAATTTACATATTTACAAATTAATTTATTATTAATATTCTTTTGTTCAAAAGGAAACAATATATATTTTTTTTTAATCCGCTGTTGCAAAAAAATTACATTATTTAACAGTTTTTGAGTTAAGATTTTTTTCCTACAAAAAAAGGGGGGGGGGGGGGCATCCTCATCGGCCATGTTTTAAACAGTGCTAAAATGCAAGATACTTTCACTGCTTCTTTTTTCCTTTCTTTTTTTTTGCAAAAAAAAAAAAAAAAAGCAAAGGAAGAAAATAAAGAAAAGTACAAAAAAAGTCTGTGAAGTATTTTCAAAAGCTCTTGCTGGTCTGTGGGTCAAAAAAGTTTAAGAATCGTTGATCTAGACCTACCAGGGTCACGACCCCACTGTACACGTCCTGTGGCCGATCGGACGGATGCTGATTGACCTCTATGGCCCCGGGCCTGTCCCGGCCCAGGGCCGGGTAGTGCTGTAGTACGTTACAGGACCCGTCCTGGTTCACGGGGAAGTGGGAGACGTAGGACTCTGGGTTTGGATGTCGGACTGCATTGGCCACTTCTTTGCAACAGGCCAGGGCATCTCAAATGCCAAAAAATACCGATCCGAATTTTAATTTAAGGACTCAAAAATGGATTAAAATGGTTCTTTCTCACTGAAATAATTATCGGATATTCTCGATTTTGATCTCATTGGAAAACTCGCGAGAAACACCTTTTAAGGGGATTTCATTACTAAATAAAGACTAGTTTGCGTTGATCACATAAATATCGGATATATATCAAAGTATATATTGGATATATAAATACATAAATATCGGCCATATATCATAATATTGGATAAATATAAAAATATCGAATAAATATATCAAAATATTGGATATATATCAAAGTATTGGACAGATGTACCAAAATATCGGACATATATCAAAATACATTGAATATATGTTAGCTGATATAGGAGTGGGAGGTAAATATTTAACTTGGGTTGGAAATTGGTTGACTGGAAGGAAACAAAGAGTAGTTGTAAGAAGAAATTTTCTAATTGGAGTGAGGTTCTGAATGGGGTTCCTCAGGGATCAGTTTTAGGGCCCCTTTTGTTTATCATTTTTATGAATGATATTCACGAGAATATTTCGGGAAACATGAATTGTTTTGCTGATGACGTCAAACTTATGGGGATTGTAGGTCATGAGGAACAAGTAAATCAGCTGCAAGAGGATTTGGATCACATTACTAAGTGGGCAGATAAGTGGGGTATGGCAGTAAATGTTGGGAAATGTCAAGTTCTACATTTAGGTCATGGAAACAAAGGTACAAGTTATTATCTACAGGGCTCAGCTATAAGTCGGGCAGAAAGTGTTGTCGATTTGGGAGTTTTAATTAATCAGGACTTCAAATTTAGTCAGCAGAGCAGTGTAGCAAGTAACAAAGCCAACAGGATGCTGGGGTTTATCAATAAATCTATTTCAAACAAGTCTAAAAAGGTTGTTCTGCCCCTGTATAGAAGTTTGGTGAGACCTCATTTGGAGTATGCTATTCAGTTTTGGTCTCCACATCTTAAGAAAGATATTAATTTACTGGAAAGGGTTCAAAGGCGGGCTTCAAAGATAGTAAATGGGCTTACAGATTTAGATTATGGTTCCAGGCTTAGAATGCTTAAGATGTACAGTCTTGAGCAAAGGAGAGTCAGAGAGGACATGATCCAGTTGTTTAAATTTATCAAAATGAATGATGTTGATGGGCTAAATTTTTGTTTGGAAAGCAGGACAAGCGGACATTGTTTTAAGCTATTTAAGTCTCAGGCAAACCTTGAGGTGAGGAAAAATTACTATTTCAGTAGGGTTGTGAGTACCTGGAACAGCTTACCGGAGGATGTTGCTATGAGTAAGGGAGTTGATAGCTTTAAGAGGGCCTTGGATATTTATTGGGGATTGTAATATTCGACTAGGACCAGCCTAGTTGGGCCTTGAGCCTGTTGCTGGTCGTCATCTTTTGTATTTGTATTTGTATTTGTATATATACAAAAATATTGAATAAATATAAAATTTCAGATAAATATGGGTCATTCCAGCGAAAATGGTACAAATCATGTGGGTCATTCCACGTCAAATAAACACAATTTTTGACAAAATTTTACCTCACCCCCTCAGATTTTGATAAAATTTGGTATTTTCATATAGGCATGTTAAAATCTAATTTTTTTTTTTGAAAAATACGAAGGGGTTTTGAAGATACAGCGCTGTAAAAGTAACAAAAAGTGGTCAAAACAAAGACAATTTTCAAAATGACCTAAAATTTTTTCTAATTGAGATAGAGACCTGAAACAAGTGCCATTTGACAGCATTTTTAAGGGCCTTTTGAATGATATACAACATGATTCGGTCTAAAAAGAATTTATTTCAATTAAATTTGAATTAAAATTTAAATTTCTCAAAATGTGCCGCCTCAATTTTTTTCAAATTTTTTTATAAAAATGCTTATACACTACTTAAATGGCTGTAAAAGTTTCAAGATGGGCTTATAATGGGTTCATGTTGAAAAAAATCATTGAATAAAGCAGTAATTGGTCTACAGCACAATTTAGCATGGTTTTAGCACTAAAAAAATATATATTTAAGGGATAAAATGGATTCAGTTTGATTAGCTAGTTAAATTTCAAGCAGCTGATTCTTAGAGTTTCTGTTGTCACGTCTTTTCTTCTGAATTTTTCTAGGGGAATGGGGGGGGGGGGGGCAGGGGGTGCAATGACTACAGACAATGTAAATACGCCCAAAAATAGCAAAAATTATACCAATTTAAATGAAAATAGGTTGATTTCCCTATTCCAGAGGTAGTCCCCCCCTTTTCATCATTTATTTATCTATTTACCTGTTGTCATGTCTTTCATTTTGAATTTTTCCGGGGAAATGGGATGTCCACGGTTATTGACTTAATGTAAATTCCAACCATGAACAGCAAAAACCGTACTCATTTAAATGGAAATAGGTTAAAGTTTACCTATTCCAGGGATCCCCCCCATTCTCTATCATTAGCTTTACGTTTTGGTGGGTGGTGCATATACAAATCGTGTGAGTTCCACTCTGACCTGCAAGTATACAATACTTTGGTCTCAGTTCAGCAATTTGCACAAAAGTATCTTAAAATTGTGATATTTATCGTTATAAAATCTTTCTCTCTCTCTCTCTCTCTCTCATAGATCTTATAATCTTCATAAGCCTCCATCAAGTTAGAGAATCAACCGTTTGAATGTTTTTATATCCCCCTTTTTTGTTCGAACAGATATACAATCTTTCATTCCTGGTAATATTCTGCTAATTTCATCATTTTCACAGAACGCTTATGGTTTCTGCAATGTTAGGAGGAAGTCTTTTCTTGGTTTTTGATTAGGGCTAGTCAGGATACCTTTATCTTGTAAGAGTCTTTTTGATTTTCTTAGCAGGTATTTAGGAGCATTGAGAATCCTGGCATTATTTTTCATATACAACATGACTTTGGCAAGCAGGTAATCATTGAATGTTAACATTAGAAGAATCAGCAAATTTAGTTTTCAAATTATTTAAAACGGTTTCTTCAGCTGTTTGAGGCTCTCTCTCAGAATGTTTCAATATTAGTAAATAGTTTGCATTTCAATGCAGCATTGATCTTTTTCATGTTACTTGCTGAATAACCTGTTTTTTTCTGATTTCCTTTTGTCAATTGAAGATTCTCCAAATTCTTGTAGTGACACATTCAATGTTTCAACAATTTCCAACTTAGGAGCAAAATTTGGATCACAACTTTCAGAACATAACTTTCTTCAATACTCTGGCCTGAGTCTTCATTTTTCTTTAAAAGAGACAATTCTTTTCTACAAGTATGGCAGATTTTGGCATTTTCTGGAACTCCACTCAAATATTCTGTCATCCAGTCTGAAACATTGTGTAATTTCTTTTTGTCTCTTACCTGTGGTTATTCTTTTTAAATGGATTAAAGCACTGTCCAGTAAAGTATCTTTGATCAGCCATAGTTTAAATTTTAAATAATATTTACATTTTACCCTAGATTTACAAACACTTAATACTTAGACAGCTTTTAACATTAATTTTAGTATATACAAAGTAAAAGAATTTGAAACTAAAATTTCAATTTCCTTTGATTCACTTATGTACTAACAAAAACTCAGTATTACCACTATCTCTTCAACCTACTCCAATAAGACAGACATCTGACTTTGGGGCTGATCAGAATTCACACTGAGCTTGAAACAAGGAAGATGGCGATTTACAAAATATATCTTGACACCTTACATCTGCCAAATGTATCTTAATATACAGGGTGTCCACTCCAATCGTGGACCAATAGCTAATTTCTAAACCGTTAGAGATAAGCATATAGTTTATTTAGGAAAAAATCTCCAAATTATGAAAGAAATTTTGGGTCTATTCAAAGTTTTTCAAAAAATCAAATTTTGAAAGAGTTACGAAATTTAAATTTTTATACAGCCCCCCAGTCCTATCAATCATATTTAGTAAAACATTCTTGACACTGCAACGTTTAAAACTAAAAAAAAATCACTCTTCTACCACAAAAATTGACCGAGTTATGACGTTTTGAAAAATCAAGATTTTGAAGGATTTCGCATACGGTCCCTTAAGCCATGTCTCGATGACGTCATGAAACAATGCAAAATCTTGATTTTTCAAAACGTCATAACTCGGTCAATTTTTGTGGTAGAAGAGTGATTTTTTTTTAGTTTTAAACGTTACAGTGTCAAGAATGTTTTACTAAATATGATTGATAGGACTGGGGGGCTGTATAAAAATTTAAATTTCGTAACTCTTTCAAAATTTGATTTTTTGAAAAACTTTGAATAGACCCAAAATTCCTTTCATAATTTTGAGATTTTTTCCTAAATAAACTATATGCTTATCTCTAACGGTTTAGAAATTAGCTATTGGTCCACGATTAGAGTGGACACCCTGTATAGTTTTATTCCTTCTTGCTTGGTTATACCTAATGGAACATTATCTAGATGTGGTAACAAATTTTTATTACATTTTTCATCCTTCTTTTGCAATCATGAGATCATCTTCATGACTACCAAATTACTTACAAGCATTCTAATTTTTTAATAGCAAGTTACCATTCAAATAATTGATAATATAGTTACATTTTTAAAAATGATGAGTAAGCATACATCAAGATGAATTTCCTTAGATTTATTTATATTAACACAATTAAAAATACGAAAAATTCCTAGAACAAAATATTTTTCTGTCTAAATTTTTCTATTAATTATTTCAAAGAATAAAATAATAACAGACTGAAAATATAAGATTACTAGATTTGCAAGCTATTACCTACATTTATGAGTACTCTTCAACATGCAGACCCGCCATTTAGGGAAGAGGGGGGGGGGGGGGAATATTGAAATTAACCTATTTCTATTTAAATGAGTATGGTTTTTGCAGTTTTGGGGTGGAATTGTCATTGAGTCTGTATTCGTTGCGCACCCCCCCCCCCCCATTCCACTGGAAAATTCAAAATGAAAGAAATGACAACAGGTAAACAGATAAATTAATTATGATATTTGGCTCTCCCTGGAATAGGGATACCAACCTATTTTCATTTAAGTGGGTATAATTTTTGCTGGTTTTGGGTGTATTTACATTGTTTGCAGTCGTTGCCCCCGCCCTTCCCCTGGAAAAATTCAAAAAGAAAGACCTGACAACAGGTAAATAAATTAAATTAAATTAATTGCAAACACTATTGAAATCAGCTACTTGAAATGTAACTAGCTAATCAATCTGAATCCATTTCATCCCTTAAATATAGATTTTTTTAGTGCTAAAACCATGCTATATTATGCTAAATTGTGCTGTAAATCCATTACTGCTTTATTCAATGATTTATTTCAACATGAACCCATTAAAAGCCCATCTTGAAACTTTTACAGCCATTTAAGAGCAAGAATCTGAGAGAGTGTCACGCTTGTGATTCAAGACCTCCCAGATTTTTTCCAAAAAATTACCAAATGTTTATTATCTTATTGAAAGACCAAATCCAGAATGCTTTGCTCTAAAGTTGAGTTGTTTAGTTTTTATGGACCCCTAAAGTTGAAGGTGCGGCATCAAAAATTAAGCGGATTTTCAAGACATGGAAACTGCTGTGAGCCAAAACTCTTACCAGGAACTGTTTAACTCCAATTTTCTTTTTATATATGGAATACAGAAGGTTGAAACTTTACAAAATGAATGTTAAATTTGTGGTAAGTTGTTGCCGTAAGGTAAGTGAAGGCCCTCAAAACTAGGCATATTTGACGCTTTTTAGCGTTTTTGAGGTCCAAAAACAGCTTGAACATTTCAGTTGGCACGGCAAAAGTAGTGTCGTTTGAAAGACCAGTGTAAGCACTTTAAAATAATGTATAAATAACCGAGGAAAGTTCAACGTGCTTTTAGTTGTGTAAGGCCGAAATATGAAAAATGTCATATTTTACCGATATTCAAACGGTCATAACTTCCTCTGCCAACAACATATTGAAATATTTTTTCGCCAATGTCATACTCTATTCTTTGTCTTAACAGAACAGTAGAGTCCTTTGAGGCGAAATGTGAAAATTTTTTTTACAAAAAATTAATTTTTTTCTGTGCATTTTTTGTAAAAAATTTTTTCACATTTCGCCTCAATGGACTCAACTGTTCTGTTAAAACAAAGAATAGAGCATGACATTGGCGAAAAAAATATTTCAATATGTTGTTGGCAGAGGAAGTTATGACCGTTTGAATATCGGTAAAATATGACATTTTTCATATTTCGGCCTTACGCAGCTAAAAGCACGTTGAACTTTCCTCAGTTATTTATACATTATTTTAAAGTGCTTACACTGGTCTTTCAAACGACACTGTTTTTGCCGTGCCAACTGAAATGTACAAGCTGTTTTTGGACCTCAAAAACGCTAAAAAACGTCAAAAATGCCCTGTTTTGAGGGCCTTCACTGACCTTACGGCAACAACTTACCACAAATTAACATTCATTTTGTAAAGTTTCAACCTTCTTTATTCCATATACAAAAAGAAAATTGCAGTTTAACAGTTCCTGGTAAGAGTTTTGGCTCACAGCAATTTCCATGTCTTGAAAATCCGCTTACTTTTTGATGCCGCACCTTCAACTTTAGGGATCCATAAAAACTAAACAACTCAACTTTAGAGCAAAACATTCTGGATTTGGTCTTTCAATAAGATAATAAACATTTGGTAATTTTTGGGAGAAAATCTGAGAGGTCATGAATCACCTCATAATGCTAGGCGTGACAGTTTCTCAGATTCTTGCTCTTAAGTAGTGTATAAGCATTTTTATAAAAAAATTTGAAAAAAATTGAGGCGGCGCATTTTGAGAAATTTAAATTTTAAATTTTAATTCAAATTTAATTGAAATAAATTTTTTTTAGACCGAATCATGTTGTATATCATTCAAAAGGCTCTTAAAAATGCTGTCAAATGGCACTTGTTTCAGGTCTCTATCTTAATTAGAAAAAATTTTAGGTCATTTTGAAAATTGTCTTTGTTTTGACCACTTTTTGTTACTTTTACAGCGCTGTATCTTCAAAACCCCTTCGTATTTTTCAAAAAAAATTTTAGATTTTAACATGTCTATATGAACACTACCTCTGTACCAAGTTTCATCAAAATCTGAGGGGGTAAGGTCTGAGCCCTGTGTAGAGTTGACACAGAATGACCCATGTCTGAAACTTTTTGCTTAAGATTATCACTTTAAATAATTTCCACCAACTGATCATGATTTTTTTTATTGAGTTCAAAAACTTTCTTTTTTCAGTAAAAAACGAACCACTTTCAACAGCTAGACACCCCCATGCTGCTCGGAAGAGCATAGGGAATGAATGATATGGGTCATTCCGACGAAAATTGTGTAAATCATGTCTGAAACTCTTTACTTAAGATTATCTATTTAAATAATTTCCACCAACTAATCATGATTTTTTTTTATTGAGTTTCCATTTATTTGTGTATAATGAAGTGTAAATAACTAGTACATGACTCATTTATGAAAGGATTTCGAATATTTTGATCACTTCGTGTAACAGAGTGGAGATGTAACAGAGTGGACAAATAAGCCTTTAAAAATATCTTTATAGTCACAAAGAAAAGTAAGAATCACAGAACAAGCATAAAGTGGAATAAACAGCCTAAAACTGTAAGTCTGTTTGCAATTTCAAGAAAAAATCTATTTTTTCATCATGAAATCGACTGTAACAGAATGGACATCCAACAGTTCAAATTAACTACCATAAGAAAAGAATGAGGCTCACCCTGGTTGTTGATAAAATAATTCAATGCAGCAAGCTAATCACGGCAGTTATACTACCTATATTTTAAAAAAAATACATCAGATTGAATGCAATTGTTTATTTTATTTCCAAAAGGCTTGTAACAGATTGGACAATTCGAAACATAGAAAATCTAGGGACATGGATAAATAATAGTGTTTTTTGGGGAAATTTTCTTTCATTTGCGTAATAATCTGCAGAAATGGTGTCAGAAGCATCTTTTGTGCAGTGCAGTGTCATTTATTTTGTTGTTACGTTTCAGTTTAATTTTAAATCACATTTAACAGTCTAGCAATTTGAAGCTGGGACACGTCATTTTCTCCTTCTTCTGACAAAGATAATTTTTTTTGTGTCCTTTCTAAATGGATTATACTTGCGGCGTACGAGATCACGCCCAATAGTACACTTGTATTAAGTCCAATTATCCATGAGTTGGGGAGAGTCAACACGCAAAGCGGAAACAATAAGATTTTTAATGAATCATTAGGAGAGAACAGAAACGTTACAACACATACACAAAGAGACGCAGCAACACAACATACATAACCTTCTACAAGGAAGTTCGACCATCGTCTGAAACATTGTCCCTGCAGGTGGCGCTGGATCCATATAGGACAAAACACTCTACGTAAGAGGGATGAACAGAGGTGCGAGAGGCATTGGTTCTCCAACAACTTGATGGCACAAAATTAAATGGAGAACCAATAAAAAATAAACTTAATGGGTGGTAGTTATTAAAATTGATTTTAAAAAATTCTAAAGTTTCGGACATGATTTGTATCATTTTCGCTGGAATAACCCATTTATATCAAAATACATTGAATATATGTATCAAAATACATTGGATATATGTATCAAAATATCGGAGATATATTTGAAAGTATTGGATATATATATATATATAAAATAACAGAATTGTAAGAAGAAAGACGAAGAGACCACACCAAAAGCCCATAGATGCGCAAAGCAGCTAAACTACAAAGCCAAGTATATATTAATACAAATAAAAAAATAATAATGAAATAGAAAATGGCACATTAGGAGAAGTGAAAGGAGAAAGGTTGAATCCAGAGCTCATCAGCCGTGGGGGATTCAAGAGTGGTCGAAAGACCAAAAAATTTAAAAATAAACTATAACGAGGATGTTTTAGTTCAAAATATGCAGTCTACAGATCTTCATTGGGCAAAAAAGCACCAATGTGAGCCTGCAAACCGTACATTAGAACAAAAACCTATAACTAAAAGCAGGGGTTTCGCCTCGACTGATTAGGAATAAAATTCCCAAAAATCAGCCACCCACAGTACGGTCCTACTGTGAAAATAAAAACATCTCACCTGAAATTCTGCGTGACAAAATCCAAAATCATATCCAGCAAATCAAGAGGCAGTCCAGTTGTCAATGTAAAAATCAAAAATATAAGGTAAATCCGTGTCCAAAAAACAAATCCTAATTCGTTCCAGTCTCCATTTACACGTGCTCAAAAAATGTCCACCACTGCAATCTTGAACTGGTTTCTTCCAGCGATTTCATACGTTTGAACAGTTAAACAGTTACAGTGAAGCAAAGTCGTTATTAAAGGTTATACTTGAGCAAACATTTTTAATTAGATTTTTTGGAAAATTGTTGTCAAACAGTTTATTTTTAAAAAGAAAAAATTCTAAATTAAAAGCAGTTTCAGTATTACAAATTCTTTTAATTCGCAAGGCTTGTGAAACAATGATGCCAATGAAAACTTTTTTGCTAAGACAGGAATTATAATCTTGTAGGCTATTGACTTTGAATTGGAATTCACGTCTTTTTCATAAATCGTAGTGTAACAGAGGGAGCCAATTTCTATGTTAATATCCAGGAAATTAAAAAACTTTTGATTTTGACTAGTTTTTTTAAGCGTTAAGGAGTTATGATATATAGTTTTGCTGAGCTCAGAGAAATTGGAAAAATTAATGCATAAAAGGTCATCAATGTATCTACAACAGAGAGGTGTAGAGGATGGGTTTTCAATCGAAAATTTTCTTTCATAAAACAAGAGAAAAAGGTTGGCAAGGGTTGAACTAAAACTAGCTCCCATTGCAATACCATTAATTTGCTGAAAACATGAATTACCATTTTTAAAAAAATTATTGAAAATGCAAAATTTAAACAGATTAAGAAAAAAGCTTCCATTAAAATTGAGTGTCATTCACAGAGCTAAAAAGCTCAGACACAGTGGAAAAAAGTTCACAAAGGGGGATGTTAGTAAAAAGATTTTCAAAATCAAAGGTTTCAAGGCTATTTATGTCTAGCATATTTAGTAGATTGATTACTTCAACGCTGTTGTTAATAATCCAAAACCATTTTTCATGTTGAAGTTGAAGTTGTTCCAGAATTTTTTTGAGAAAATATTCAAGTTTTACACTAAGAGTTTTCCCAATAGTGTTGGTGGCAGAACAAATAAAACGGAACCCAACAGGTGTCTTATGGAATTCAGGAATGGATTTAGGATTCTGTAGCCTTGCCTTACCTTTATGCCATTCCTAAATTTTTCCAATTTCTCTGAGCTCAGCAAAACTATTTATCATAACTCCTTAACGCTTAAAAAAACTAGTCAAAATCAAAAGTTTTTTTAATTTCCTGGACATTAACATAGAAATTGGCTCCCTCTGTTACACCTACGATTTATGATAAAAAGACGTGAATTCCTATTTAAAGTCAATAGCCTACAAGATTATAATTCCTGTCTTAGCAAAAAAGTTTTCATTGGCATCATTATTTCACAAGCCTTGCGAATTAAAAGAATTTGTAACACTGAAACTGCTTTTAATTTAGAATTTCTTTCTTCTTAAAAATAAACTGGTTGACAACAATTTTCCAAAAAATCTAATTAAAAATGTTTGCTCAAGTATAACCTTTAATAACGACTTTGCTTCACTGTAACTGTTTAACTGTTCAAACGTATGAAATCGCTGGAAGAAACCAGTTCAGGATTGCAGTGGTGGACATTTTTTGAGCACGTGTAAATGGAGACTGGAACGAATTAGGATTTGTTTTTTGGACACGGATTTACCTGATATATTTTTTA
Source organism: Uloborus plumipes (assembly GCA_038373865.1). NCBI lineage: Eukaryota > Metazoa > Arthropoda > Arachnida > Araneae > Uloboridae > Uloborus > Uloborus plumipes. Next base: position 12,348 of record JAXGGA010015736.1, read on the forward strand.
CATTGACAACTGGACTGCCTCTTGATTTGCTGGATATGATTTTGGATTTTGTCACGCAGAATTTCAGGTGAGATGTTTTTATTTTCACAGCAAGACCGTACTGTGGGTGGCTGATTTTTGGGAATTTTATTCCTAATCAGTCGAGGCGAAACCCCTGCTTTTAGTTATAGGTTTTTGTTCTAATGTACGGTTTGCAGGCTCACATTGGTGCTTTTTTGCCCAATGAAGATCTGTAGACTGCATATTTTGAACTAAAACATCCTCTTTATAGTTTATTTTTAAATTTTTTGGTCTTTCGACCACTCTTGAATCCCCCACGGCTGATGAGCTCTGGATTCAACCTTTCTCCTTTCACTTCTCCTAATGTGCCATTTTCTATTTCATTATTATTTTTTTATTTGTATTATATATATATATATATATATATATATATATATATATAATATATATATATATATATATATATATATATATATATATATATATAAGTATTGGATAAAAAATATATAAAAGTATTGGACATATATATAAAAATGTCAGATATATATCAAAATATCAAATATATTTGTAAAATGTCATGATTTTTCCAGCCCTGCTCTCATAAACCTAACTCATTCATCACATCCAAGATTCAAAATCCTCCAGTCCAAGCATGTACAGACTTGTACCTACCAGGGCAGCCACCCCACTGTACACGTCCTGTGGCCGATCGGACGGATGCAGATTGACCTCTATGGCCCCGGGCCGGTCCCGGCCCAGGGCCGCGTAGTGCTGCAGTCCGTTACAGGACCCGTCCTGGTGCACGGGGAAGTGGGAGACGTAGGACTCCGGGTTCGGGTGTCGGACTGCACTGGCCACTTCCTTGCAACAGGCCAGGGTCTGCCAGGGCTTGTCCGAAGTTTTCCACCACTGGTTGCCCTAAGGTTTAGGAAAGGGGAGGCGATTAATGCATGAAAAAATAATTAAATTGTACGCAATGCACCGCCAGCTCGTTTATTCCATCCGTGGACTGCAGTTGCGTGCTTGTTATGCACTCGTCAGCATCGAATGGGTATTGAACGAGCTGGAGACAGAAAACCTGAGGAAAAGAGAGCCAACAAAAACCGCCCCCAGAGCCCGATCATTCTGACATTGGACATGGGGCACATTTCTATTTTAGGGCCCCCCGCCCCCTTCTCATATCAGTTACTGTCATTCCCGCTTAATCGGGTAACGGATAAAGGAATACCCCGCTTATACGAATAAAATATCTCGGAACCAATGCCATAGACGTAATGTTAAAGATCTCCGCTTAATCTAATACCCCGTTTAATCGAATAATATTTCTTGGAACCGATAGTATTCGTTTAAGCGGGGTCGACAGTATGTGTTACGAGTAAAAAAACTCTTCCAATATCAGAATGAAATAAAAGTTTTGTGCAAAGATCGAACTTAAAAAAAAATCATGCCATCAAATTATTAAGAGAAAAATATACGTTGACATACACAGTAGGCTTTTTAGAATAGTAGTAAAACATACAGTAGGCATTTTAGTAAAATATACAGTAGTCATTTAGTATTTAAGAGGCATTGGATCAAGTAAGGGGATTTTGGGCCCCCCTGAAATCTAAGAGGAGGGGCCTGTGCCCCGCGTGCCCCTGCGGTAATCAGGCTCTGACCGCCCCCCCCACTGCTGGGGTGGTTACGTACTGCTTTATACCCGAGCTCTTTGCCACAAAATTTCCCAGTTGTACCATTCCCATGTGCGGTCGCTCGCTGGTATTCTCATTTCCCATTAGCTACCAGTTTTTGTTGGCTCTGTTTAGTCTATAAGAGGATTTTTGCCTTCACTTTCGTATTCCATGCTGATGAGTGCATAATGAGCACGAAACTGCAGTCCACAGATCGAATAAACCAGTTGGCGGTGTGTTGCAAGTTTCTGCCTCAGCTCTGGCATTGGGGGCCGTTACTTACTGCTTTAATTAAATTATAGTTTACAAAAACTAAAAAATATGCTTTTAGAGTTAATCAAACTAATTAAAGACTATTAAATTGGACAGTACAAAATTGCAACTACAATAGTAATGTAATTAATACTATCATTAATACTAAAGGTAAAACTATATTTCATGATACTCTGATTTTCAAACTATTGAATTCAAGTCTTTTTCAACAAAGATTCCGATTAACAATGAATTATCAATTTAAGGCTCACCTGTTTCATTTCATCATGAAACAAGTTAAAAACAATTATAATTCATGCTCTAATTACCTTGGAACATTGGCACGAACATTGTATGGTGCAGAAAAGTGATAGCTTCCAAAAGAAGATATTCAATTCCAATTCGATAAATTGATGCAATTATAATGTGCCCATGTTGATAGAAAATTATTCAAATATTTCTTTAAGAGTTATATTGTATTAATGAGCAGCCGAGCAACGCGGTATAATAAGCTAGTCATATATGAGAATTAATACAGGGATGATTGTGGGCTCATAAAAAATACCTGAAAGTTTGAAAGGGAAAATGTGTATGTGTGAGGGGGGGGGGTTAAAACCAAGGCCCCTATTACTTAAGCACACCTAATTTTATAATTATACAAAAAAATAAGTTTCCTTTCACAAACTAACACATTTCATACATTCGAATAGTTTCACACACAAATAGTTTTTATTCAAAATATTGTGCATGCATTTAATTGAATTGTAAATAAGTAATAAAATTACTTTTGAGCTGGTGTTGAGCAAATAATCTCCAAAAAAATATTTTAAGGAGAAAGCAAAAGTCTAACAGAATTATTATTTATTCAGCGAATCTTAACATTTGAAGGGTCAGGGGGAAAAACCACGGTAGTCCACTTATTGTTGAATTTAAACTGATGCTACCACCTGTTAGAAAAATAAGTGTAATTTCGTTTAGTAATGCAATATTCGTGAAAAAACACTGTAGTCCATGTATTATTGTCATTTTAGAACAAGTATACTGGGGAAGTTTATGAGTTCGCAAAGTTTAAATTTCATTTTTCTCAAAATGATCCAAATGTGACTACCGTGGTTTTTCCCCCTGACCCTTCATTTTTATTCGATAAATACTATTAATAATTATCGGTAAAATCATCGAAAATTCAAAAAAAAAAAAAAAAAAAAATCCGGAGGTGGGAAGATAAAAGCACAGTTAAAAGTATCTTATTTCCGGCATTTTCGAACATAAAAATACCAGAACCGATCATGAAAATACCGGAAATCCGGTAAAATACCGGAACACAATCACCCCTGCTAATAAGATAGATAAGAATTATTCAGGAAAAACAGCAAACCTGGAACGGGCGATCTGCAGAGTCCAGAATTTCGGGCAACATCTCGTTCGCAAACTTCAGCCTCTCCTCGTGGGTTTCCCTAAACAAATGCAAAAATGGCAATTCCATATTTAAATGCAAAAATGAAAAGAGTCAAACTGCTCCACCATATAAATTGATCAATCTCTTATAAAATAGTCTACCTCTAACATAATCTAATCTCTAACATAATCTACCTGTAATAAAAATTTTTTTTATTGAGTTTCCATTTATTTGTGTATAATGAAGTGTAAATAACTAGTACATGACTCATTTATGAAAGGATTTCGAATATTTTGATCACTTCGTGTAACAGAGTGGACATGTAACAGAGTGGACAAATAAGCCTTTAAAAATATCTTTATAGTCACAAAGATAAGTAAGAATCACAGAACAAGCATAAAGTGGAATAAACAGCCTAAAACTGTAAGTCTGTCTCCAATTTCAAGAAAAATCTATTTTTTTTCATCATGAAATCGGCTCCAACAGAATGGACATCCAACAGTTCGAATTAACTACCATAAGAAAAGAATGAGGCTCACCCTGGTTGTTCCATGTAGCAAGCTAATAACGGCATTATACTACCTATATTTTTAAAAAAATATATCAGATTGAATGCAATTGTTTATTTTATTTCCAAAAGGCTTGTAACAGATTGGACTATTTGAAAAATAGAAAATCTAGGGATATGGATAAATAGTGTTGTTTGGGGAAATTTTCTTTCATTTGCGTAATAATCTGCAGAAATGGTGTCAGAAGCATCTTTTGTGCAGTGCAGTGCCCTTTATTTTGTTGTTACATTTCAGTTTAATTTTAAATCACATTTAAAATTCTAGCAATTTGAAGCTGGGACACGTCATTTTCTCCTTTTTCTGACAAAGATAATTTTTTTAATGTCCTTTCTAAATGGATTATACCTAATCAATGGATACTTGATGGCACAAAATTAAATGGAGAACCAATAAAAAATACACTTAATGGGTGGTAGTTATTAAAATTGATTCTAAAAAATTCTAAAGTCTCGGACATGATTTGTACCATTTTCGTCCGAATGCCCCATATATCAAAGGGTCAGACTTCTTCAAATGGCTGTTTTTTCGACGTTGTTTCATTGCATTTCAAAGTAAATGAGTAGATTATATGCAATACAACACCAACTCGTTCATTTCTATCCATGGACTGGAGTTTCGGGCTTATTATGCCCTCATCAGCATGGAATACGAAAGTGAACGAGTCAGAGGCAAAAATCCTCTTATAGAGCAACTCACTGCTTTATACCGGAGCTCTGCCTTAAAATTTTCGAGTTGTACCATTCCCATGTGTGCAGGGGTAATTGTGAGTTCATGAAAAAATACCTGAAAGTTTTGAAGAGAAAATGTGTGTGTGTGGGGGGGGGGGGGGGGGGGCTTTTTTCCAAAACCAAGGCCCCTATTATTTAAGCACACCTAATTTTATAATTATACATATTTAATAATAAATTGCCTTTCATAAACAAAAAAGACACATTTCATACATTCGAATAGTTTCAAATAGTTTTTAGTCGAAAAAAATAGAATGGCATCTTAACATTTTTGTTCGATGAATGTTATTAGTGATTATCGGAAAATCTCCGAAAATTCGAAAAATAAAAAAAAATACCGAAGGTGGGAAGCATAATTAAAAATAACTTATTTCCGGTATTTTCGAACATGAAAATACCAGAATCGATCATGAAAATACCGGGAATCCGGTAAAATACCGGAACACAATCACCCCTGCATGTGCGGTCGCTCGCTGGTATTCTAATTTCACATTAGCTACCAGTTTTTTTCGGCTCTCTTTGCTCTAAAAGAGGATTTTTGCCTCTGACTCGCTCACTTTCATATTCCATGCTGATGAGCGCATAGTAAGCACGAAACTGCAGTCCATGGATCGAAATGAACGAGCTGGTTGTATATTGCATGTTCCTGTTCAGCCCTTGCTCAGAGGCGGTTACTCACTGCTTTGCTTTATAGAGTAGATCATAGTTTCTCAAATTTCAGACAATAAATGAAATAAAAAGGGACCAACCTCTTCTTGAAACCGGTGAGGTTAATCAAATGTACTTTCAGCCAGTCCAGTCCCTTGGGCCCCAGGGGCCGTCCCTCGGCGAAAAGCAAAATACTTCTGGCCATATCACTCCCTAAATTTAGTAAATTAAAAAATTGTTTGAGATGTTTGAACTGTTGACTGTTTAGTGCGGCAAACTAAGAAAATATTCTACCATTTCAATGGAAACAGGGATAGGACTTACCTAAATGGTTGAAATGGGGAGGAGTAGGATAGACGCGGCCACGAAAATCCACGTTGTGCGGGAACCAAAAGACTTTGTCTCGAAACTAGAAAAAATGAAAGACATATTTGTAGAATTATTTAATATTTGCAAAGAAAAATTAAAAAAAAAAAAAAAACACAAGTTACTTGACATTGAAATACACAATAGTTATTTAAATAATCTTTAAGATCACAGGCTCTTTGAGATTTTTTTTTTTGAGTTGTTAAGCTTTCAATTCTCTTCCCCTACTTTTATAAATTTACTAAATACTCATAAAAATAAAAACAAGGTTTGAGTATACACAGGAATGGTTTTTTTTTAATCTTACCAGCCAAGGTTATTTTCCACAACCCAAAAACATATAGTACAAAATCATTTATGTTTAACGTAAATTATAGAGTTATTGAAAGTTAGTGAAACTCTGAAAAAACACTTAAAAAGTAATTAATTACAAATACATTTTGATTTTTATATACATTATCAAAACCAAGGTACTTAAAAAGATCCACACAAATGTCAAATGCCAGCAAAAATATCAATCTCAAAGTCTTTAAAACTTAAAACAATTTCTTCGAAATAAGCAAAAATTTTAATGTCAACAATTTTTCTTTCCTAAATTTACATAGAATATTTATATTAAAATATGTATTGAGATGCAGTTTTTATTAAAGTTTAAAATACTTTAGATCTGTTATAAAAGGGAAACATAATTGAAAATTCAGAGTTGTAACAATTTTTCACTCACGTCCCAGCGCTCCTTAGAGCCTGCACAGTAAAAATGGATGTTTTTTTTACAGTATAATACAGCCAATTTTATAGTAACAAGCTGTAAAAATTGCCAGGGTGTCAATGATTTAATCAATTGATTTAAATCAGTGATTTAAATCGCGATTTAAATCAATTGATTTTTTTAAAAAAATCATTGATTTAAATCACTTTTTATTTTAATCCTTAAAAAATTCTTTGGACAATCCCAATTTCATTATTTTTACCATTTTCTTTTAGAGCTTTGATTTCCATCTAATAAATGGAAAAGTAATCCTACTCATCCCCCCTCCACAGATGCTGGAAGGTTGCAGTCCAAATAATATGTATGCACAAATAGTGCTTTTTGTTGTCTAATATGTGAAATAAAGAAAATACATGCAGGTGCAGGGCAGGTGTTGCAAAGAGTGAATTGAGGGGGGAGGGACATGATAGAATGTGTGTGATATACTCCTACTTTCAGTGAAAAGAAAAAACAAAAACAACCAGACAGAATAAAGATTCAGATGAATTTTCTATGCCTTGCATTAGCAACTGGGGAGGGGGGGGGGGGGCAGTCTTTATTAGTGGCTGAAATGGAACATATTCCATCTTTACAAAACAAAAGCAAAATAAAGAGGGGGGGCTGAATGAAGTGAGGATTGGGTTGAGCTTCCTGCCCCATTTGATTTTTATCCTAGCTAGTAGACAGGATTATTTTCAGATTAGCTCCTAACACTTTTTTCTGGGTTTTTTACTAGTGAAGCTTTACTTCAAAGGTGTTTTTGTATTTTTAAAAACTTAAAGGTAAATTGTTCAAAATTAAAAATTAATTAATAACTGAAGTTTCTAATTTAAAAAAAAATAAAAAAAAATCCGATTTAAATAAAAAAAATCCGATTTTTTTAATTTAAAAAAAAAATCATTGATTTTTTTACACCCTGAAAATTGCTAATTTTACATAAATAAAGTGCGAAATTGCTGCTTTACAGAAATAAACTGTAAAATTGCTAGTTTAGAGTAATAAATTGCAAAATTACAGTACAGTTAATAAGCAACAATCAGCTAAATTGCTGATTATTTATAATCAGTTGAACTTGACCGATTAATCAAAAAAATATATTTAAATAATTTTTTCAAGTATACCTTCAACGAGAAACTGAAAATTAAAATTTGTAAATGATTGTGAGATAAATAAATTTGTTAACAAATAGTGTGATTTTCTGAAAATAATAACATAACACGCAATACAAGACCGACTCGGTTATTTGGATCCATGGACTCAATAATTCACCAAAATTTTGTTATATATTATTTGTTATGAGAGCCAATAAATATTAACTTATGAAGTTATTAAGATATATGAGAGCCAATTTTGTAGTAAGAAGCTGTAAAAATTGCTAATTTTACACAAATGAAGTGCGAAATGGCTGCTTTACGGAAATAAACTGCAAAATTACAGTACAGTTAATCAGCAACAATCAGCTAAATTTCTGATTGTTCATAATCGGCTGAACTCGACCGATTCATCGGTAGGAAAATAAATATTTTAAATAATTTTTTCAAGTATACCTTCAACGAGAAACTGAAAATTAAAATTTGCAAATGATTGTGAGATAAATAAATTTGTTAACAAATAGGAGTGATCTTCTGAACATAATAATATCACTTGCAATACACCGCCGGCTCGTTTATCCCAACCATGGACTGCAGTTTCGTGCTTTTTAGCACTCGTCAGCATGGAATAGGAAAGCAATCGAGGCAGAAATCCTCTTGTAGAAGCTTTTTCGGCTCTCTTAGCTCGAAAGGAGAATTTTTTCCTCCAGCTCGTTCGCTTCCTATTCCGTGCTGACTAGAGATGAGCCGGGCTCGGTCCGAGCCCGAAAGCCCGAGTCCCACACGGACTCGGGCCCTTTAACTTCAAGCAGCTTTCGGGCTCGGGCTCGATCTCATATTAAGATAGTCGGTTTTTATACAAAAACAACGTTCACGGAATAAAAATATTGGGGTACTTAAAGAGCACGAGAGCAGTTTTTCTTAATGGCAGAATTGCTTTGCTCAGGAAGAGTTTCAGAGAAATGACATCTATCATCTTATCTCCCACTCCCACACATCGTTTCTCAGCTTCCGCACATCGGAAAGCAAGCGATCTGCTGGGCTGGGGTGTAAATGGTCAGTGGAAAGTGTAATCATTCAAAAAGATAGCACCCACTTATATATATATTTGCGATTGCTATTACGACATACCATATGGCAGTGCATCCCAAGTGGAAATTAAAAATATATATTGATGTTTGATACACTCCGGCTCGGGCCGGGTCGGGCTCAAAACAAGACAATATGACTCGGGCTCGGATTAAAAATTCTCGGGATCGGGTGGGCTCGGGCCTTCAAAAGTGAGAACGAACTCATCTCTCATGCTGACGAGTGCATAATAAGCATGAAACTTCAATACATGGATTAAATAAACGAGCTGCATGTTTCTGCCTCAGCCCTGGCTTACTCACTGCTTTAATACTATATCATGTTGTGACCACAGCCTCTTCCCAAATTTTTGTTTTCTTAATTTTCATTTTTTGTTGACATAATAAAACTTAATCAACAATATTATGGAAATTGACTCGGTGAAATTCGATGAAGTTTGGACATTTTGGGGAAATCAGGAAAATAGAAAAAAGTAAATCGTCTCTCAGAAATGAATTAGAAACTATTTCTGAAATTGAAACTGTGAAAAGGAAAAAAAAAGTGCCAGAGAAAATAGCTGCATTAAAAATAACTTTCATGATCATTCATCGGCCAATCATCAACAGACAATCGGTAACCAGTCGATTTGCTTATCGGTGCATCTCTCGTAAATAGTAGTCAAAATGCAGAAACTCAATAAGGAACACATAGAAACTCAACCTTAATTAAGCATTTGACTAAACCCATAAAAAACCATGAATGCATGTACAAACCACCGTAATAAGAAACCTATAAAAACCCAATCTTACTGGTAAAATAAATAAATAAATATATAAATAAATAATAAAAATAAAATAAAAAAATGAAAAAATAAATAAATAAAATAAAATAAAAGAACTTTTGGTTAATAATAAATTAAAAAATAAATAAAAATAAATAAATAAAGATATAAATAAATAAGAAAAGGAAAAAAAAAGAAAAAAATAATAATAAATATATTTTTTTAAATGCATAAACCAATAAAAAATAAGTAAATGAAAAATGAATAAAAAATATAAAAAAATAAAAGAAGGAATTAATAAATGAAATGTATAAATAATAATAAATAAATTGAAAAAAAGTGACATAAATAAATGCATCCATTTTTTAAAAATATTAATATAATTCAATTTTTAAATTTATATAGAAACTTAATAAAAAACTCAACCTTAAGGAAACATATGACTTACATGGTTGGCTATGCTCAATTTGTACAAGCAGTCAAACCACAAGCTGGTCATTTCTCCTTTCATTTTCTTCAGCTCCAGTTTTCGTTTCCGTACGGCATTTTTCTCCTTCTTACTCATATCTCTAGATAACAAAGCGGAATATATTTTTTTAAATTTCATTTAAACTGTAAATATTTTACAAAATCATAACACTTTTTATTTACTTATTAGTATAAATAAGCAAAGTTGATGGAACGCATGAACATGTAGGGTCAAGCGGGGTCATTCAGAACAAACGACATTAGCGCTTCTGTGAACAATGAAGGAACCAAATAGCAGTGGCAACAGCAGTTCACATCATCATAATTAGGTTAGAAATGTTTTTTCACTGACGCAGCAACATTGTACCTGCCATTTCCTTAGTTATCCTAACCCTTCTCACAAAAGTTGACAAACAGTTTTTCACAGTCTTCAATTTTCATCCTGTTCGGACTGATAAAATTGTGCTGTGGCGTTTTGGCTGTGTGGTGTGAATAGAATGTTCATTAATGCGCTAGCAGACGAATGCAAGTAATTGAATGTTCAAATTTTACTTTATTTACACTACTGTAGACTAATTACAATATATATACAAACACTTGTTTAAATTCAATATTTTCACAGAATAGTGATGATACTGTCCAATAGCAAATCGGTCGGCGCTGCCGCGAGCCTCTGGAACCTAAGTTCCAAATTTTTGCTCAGTCCCGAGCACGGAGAAAAATACAAACTCCTTCTCCGGAGTTCTAGAGTGTTCTCCCTTAAAAAAAATAAAGTTCAGTTCACCAAACTTTTTTCGGGGCGTCACTCCCTGCATCTTCGTTTTTTTTCATTCGCTAGCCGTTGTCGCTGCGATCGGGGCCCACACATTCTCGGTGACCCCATTTACAAATACAAATACAAAAGATGACGACCAGCTACAGGCTCTAGGCCCAACTAGGCTGGTCCTGGTCGAATATTAATATCCCCAATAAATATCCAAGGCCCTCTTAAAGCTATCAGCTCCCTTACTCATAACAACCTCCTCCGGTAAGCTGTTCCAGGTACTCACAACCCTACTGAAATAGTAATTTTTCCTCACCTCTAGGTTTGCCTGAGACTTGAATAGCTTAAAACAGTGTCCCCTTGTCCTGCTTTCTAAACAAAAATTTAGCCCATCAACATCATTCATTTTGATAAATTTAAACAACTGGATCATGTCCCCTCTGACTCTCCTTTGCTCAAGACTGTACATCTTAAGCATTCTAAGCCTGGAACCATAATCTAAATCTGTAAGCCCATTTACTATCCTTGAAGCCCGCCTTTGAACCCTTTCCAGTAAATTAATATCTTTCTTAAGATGTGGAGACCAAAACTGAATAGCATACTCCAAATGAGGTCTTACCAAACTTCTATACAGGGGCAGAAGAACCTTTTTAGATTTGTTTGAAATAGATTTATTGATAAACCCCAGCAAATTTGCAGGACACAGGGCCCCAGAAAGTCTGGACCGCCTCCTTCAGTCGGCCCAGGGTCCACCGCACAGAGGCAGAGTGGAAAATTGGCCACGAACGCCCCGACGGTGACAAAGGGCGCAGTAAAATTCCACCCTATTGACACCGCTGTCTCATCGGCGCCTGTTGCCAATCACCTCCGTCTGGGGTAAGGGAATGGCTAAGATGCCACAGTGCTAAGCTATTGTGCTCATGATATTTGCCTTCAGTTATTAAGCCTTTTACAGGAATCAACTGGAGTTTCGCTGTCTTTTATTTTTAGCACCCTGCAGGAAGGTGTTCATTAGGGTGGTCCTTATTTTCGAAGGTCAAAAATATTATGGTCTCACCCCTTAATCTGGTTCCATTTGGGGAAAAAATGAATCACCTAAAATTTTAGCTCATTTAAACAATATTTAGAGGTAGCTCAATGACCCCGAACTTCCACTGAAACTTTAATTTTCACGCAATTCCAAAGTTTCTTCAATTTATTTATTTATTCGTATTTTTGTGTTTATATCTTATTTATATATTTATTTATATTGTATTTATATATTAATAATAGGAAACATAGTTTTCTCAAATTTTTTGTAAAAGACTAAAAAACAGAGATAAAGCTGCGCTAAATTGATTTCCTCCGCAGCGAAAGTATCACATGCAAGAATGTGTACGACTCAACCTCAGTTTCATTTTGTGTATGGTAATGCAACACAATGAGCTGTACTTCTGAGTTCTTTGTTTGCTTTGTTTGCATGTGATTGATCTCTTACAGGGAAAGTGGCAGCTATACTTTTTTTATATCCGATGGAATATGCTATATTTTGAAATAAAAATAAGAATATTTGAACTAGAAATAGAGACTAATAAGGCGAAATTAAATTGTAACTACGAAAATCAGATCCATGAAAAATGATAGAAGAATAGATTACCGAAAGAAAAAGTATGAACAGAGAATAAAGTATCGGTTGCATTAGCACCTTCTTCTTTGAATGATGATGATACAGATGAAATCTATGACACTGAAAAGAGAAATAAATTACAAGCAGATTTTTCGTGCTCTAAACCTTATAAAAAAGAACGATTTAATGTCCTGACACCACCAGTGTCCTCTGCACTTGTATTTGATCATACTAAGGTGTAATGCAGTATACCTTATTGCAGAAACTGCAAGGAGTCTAGGGCATAACATTGAAGAAAATTCTGCCAATAGATCTTCCATTCGAAAGATAAGAAAAGAGAACAGATATGAGCAAATTTGAAGAAAGAATTTCAAGAACAATTTCATTTAACTGTTCATTGGGACAGAAAACTTTTTCCTGAGTTAACGGGCAAAGAAAAAGTAGATCTCTTGTCTAAGGCCTACTTTAGTTTCAGGAAGCTAACTCTACTTGCTAGCTAACAGTTACCAAGTTACCATCTTGCACTGAAGACGCTTCCGTATCTGCAGTTTATGAAGCAATACACGACTGAGACATTGCAAGTAGAGTGAGAGCAATGTGTGCTGACACAACAAGCTCAAACACAGGTCAAAATAAAGGTACCTGCTCTCTTCTTGAGCAGAAAACTCAAAGAGAACATCTGTATTGCGCATGTCGTCATCATATTATAGAACTAATCATACGATCAGTTTTTGATGTCTGCATGGAGTCAAGCTCTGCTCCTCTAAAGCTCCAATTTTTAAAAGATTTCAGTCTTCATGGTAATTAATTAACAGAGAAAACTTCCAAGTTGGAACAAATGATGAAGTTGTTGCAGGTTTTGCTCCAGATAGAAAATATGGTATGCTTGTACTTTGTTGTGAGCATTTGTAAAAGTTTCAGCCAAAAAAGGATTATAAGGAAAGCTTTGAACTAGTCACTACGTATAAAGCAGTGAGTAACCGCCCCTAAGTAAGGCCTAAGGCAGAAACATGCAATAGATATATTGCATAGTCACTACGTTTCTTGGAGGTGTTTCTCGAAAGGGGTGAGAGTTAACACCAGGTTCTGTCCATCATGCTCGCTGGATGTAAAAGTCATATATAGCACAAAGATACGGATGCTTAAATTGCAGTTCTAGCTCACAGCAAGAGAAAAGAATGGCTTACGTGGCATTTAAATATTTGTAGTTAGAGTATCTCTTAAAGCTTGGACAATTGCTCCGGTAACATCTGATGCACCCTGTAATGACCTTCAACTACTAAACACACCGTTAGATTATTCACACATAAATATCAATATTTCAACAGCTGCATCTTAAAAATTCGGGAAACATCTTTGTTTTGCAGATTTAATAGCATTAGCTATATTCGACTATAATGTGTCTCTTTCTACGATGCGCCATAAGATGAAAGCAATGAAAGAGGTGAAAAATCAAAATAATATTCCAAAAGTGCTAATATAAATTTGAAAACGTTCAAAGAAAAAAAGTTTGAGGATTTTTTGACAAAAAGATCAATTAAGTTTGAACACATGGGAATTCCAGATGGGTTCCTTAAAGTTGATCCACTTAATTGTAATGAAAGGCTAGGTTCAAAAAATGTCAAATCTATGGTAGTCATAAATGATTATGCTAAACATTATATAGCACTTTTTCAAGAGTTCTATGGCTTATTAACAAGAGATAAGTCTCAATTCCATTTCTTAATGCAAGTGGTTGAGGAGCACAGAAGTGAATATCCAGGCAGTCACAAACACTGTTAAGCACCAAATCGTCTATGGCAAAATAATAATGTTTCTACTTTTTATTGTATTTAAACCAATTATGTATAAATTTTCTTAATTCATATTGATCTTTAAAACAGCATAAGGTAAAATGATTTAAAAATTGACTTGTTTTGTTTTCATGCTGTCATTGACTTATTAGCCTATATACGCTTAACTTCAAGCTCATTGAGCTACCTCTAAATTTTAATATATTTTGTTAAAACTTTTTGCAGTTCATTTTCTCCCTAAAAGGAACCATATTGGGGGGTGAGACCGAAAAAATCTTGAAATTTTGAAAATCATGCCTTTTAAGGACCACCCTAGTGTTCATAATTACCCCATATTATCCTAGGTAGGGATAATTATGAACATTTTTTCCAAGTAGTTTTTTCCACTTCAGGTCCAATTTTTTGATCCAAATAGTTAGTTTGATCATTTAACTGAGCCATTGACGTTTTGCAATGCTTTGTATGAAATTGTCTGTCGGCTTTAACGTCCAAATGCCTCGCACTTATGTGAAGAAGACGCCACCACCTCAGTAAACCAATGGAGACGTATTAACAGGGATGAAAACAGCTCAAAGTCAAAAAAGAGGAAAAATTGTGCGGCTTAACATTTGGATAGATTTTTTTTTTCAATATTATGCAAAATTAGTCATGAGAGATCTCTTAATTTGTACCATGAAATTGAACGTAAAAACAGAAGATTAAAGGCTTTTTATTTATTTTCAAAACCTTTTTTTTTTTTGCTAATTTCCTATTCCTATCTTTTTAAGCCATACAAAACAATACAGAAATCTAAAAAAAAATGGGTGGGGGGGGGGTTCTAATTAATATTGCATGGTTTTTTTTTGTTATTTTGATAAATTTTACAGATCAAAACTATTTTTAGAATTTTTTTGACTAAGATTTCAAATAGTTTAGCTGAATTTTCTTAATTTCTACTTCCTACAACAGAAACTTATGCTTTTGGCAGCATGCCAAAATAGAGTACATAGTTCGTCAATAATTGCATTTCATCCTTGAGGTTTCAATCCTGCTGCATCCTAAAAACATTTCCATTATTTTGGAAGTTGGAAGTAATTTCAACCTCTACTACTTTAAATCAACTTATTTTATGCTTTATTTTAACAATAAATGAAAAAATTTTTTGCTAAACATGACGTAACATTAACTTTTAGATCGCGGAAAGAAAGAAAAAATAAAAAGAGCGGAAAATCGCGGATCCGCGGAAGATTTTCATAGAAGATTTTCACGGATAGAAGAAGAATTTTCATAGAATAGATTTTCACAAAAATCTAGAAAGAAAGCCAGATATCCTTTCGTGGTACATCATTTTTATGATGAAGTCGAGGAATTCACTGAAAAGCCGGGTAAGCCAGGGGAAAAAGCATGTTCATATTTACCCCACTATGGGTAACTATGAACAATTGGGATAGTTAAGAACAAGGATTTTTAAAAAACTTCCATCAGAGAAAAAATTTAAAAAAAAAGGTCGCGCAGTGCAGTAGAGGAGTTAATAGTTGTTTCTGATGGGTGTCCAGATCAGGGTTGCCAGACGTCCCGGATTTCAAGGGACAGTCCCGTTTTCTCAAATATTGTCCGTGTCCCAGGGAACCTTGATACGGGACAGCTAAAGTCCCGTATTCTAGCTAGAACCAGCATTTTACAAAACGAAACATTATTTTTAGAAAAAATGAAGTGAAACAAAAAATGTGAAATAGAGTGATAAGAAAATTGATTGAATTATAATATTTTCCTCTTCTGAAGTAATGTTATTCTTTTATTCATTTAGAGTAGAAATTATTGTGACAATCAATTCAACAAACGTTCGCTGTAAAAGTAGTGTATCTCCTTGTAAATGATTTTACTATGCCTTATTATATAAAAAGCCTCTCAATATATGTGTTCAGCTACTATTAGTCACTAAAAGATTTAACTAAATGTTATTCCATTTAACAAATAAATATGCGTTTTAAAAACATGAAGATACATTATTTTTACAATGAGCGACAGAAATATAAATTACAGTGAGCTTTATGGCAACCTAAAGATCATCAAAACTTAGAAAGAA
>JAXGGA010015737.1:0-28358 GCA_038373865.1 Uloborus plumipes
CTTTGTATGCACAGAAAAAATTCCCTTGGGGGCCGCCCAACACACACACCCCACCAACATTCCATTTATTTTTCCTACTTTTTTAAATTCATCATTCCAAAAGGGAACAAAACAAAGGGTTTTTTCTTTTGGGGGTTACCCCAAAAACTTATATGCAAAAAAATTTTTTATTTTTATTGGTAAAAAAAAAGTTTTCAGTCCACTTTTTAGAGGGATTTAAAAGGGAATCATTTTTTATTGGTTTGGGGTTTAAAGGAAAAAAAAGTTGTCCGCCATAAAAACAATTCTTGATGATATTTAATCCTAAATCGAAAAAAAAAACAAAATTTTTTGTGTTTTAAGAAAAAACATTCAACCCCTTATTTTACTGTACAACAAAATGTTGGAAAATAGTTTGCTCCTTTTGCTTTTTTCCTTCTCTTTTCATGCGCTATGTTAGTGAATCCTTCTAATTTTTACAGCGAGTATTTTTTTCGTGGTTTTTTTATTCCCCGTAAAAAATTTCCCAAGCAAAAACGATAAAAACCCCAAATGTAATGAAAAAAGCTTTTTTCGTTTAAAAAGAGGTTTCTTGTAGCACCGAAACACATGCCGGCAATATATTTTCGTAATGTTAATGTTGATTTAAAAAGTTATTTATAGTCGACGCTCGATATAACGACCATTTCCGTCCCACAGAAAAAAATCTTTATAACGAGTGGTCGCTATATCGTTACTCACTGCTTCATGAATTAGTTAACTATTGAACTGATCATCGAGGCTATGGTCGCGTGCCCAAGCCGAGCACATGGCCCCCAGGGCGCAGGGGTCGCAGCGACCGCGCGGAGCGGAGACCCCTAAGCCCGGGGTTCACAAAAATATACACTTAGGAGTTTAATTTAAAATTTAGCTGCCACTTTTTGCCCGTGAGATTAGTGATGTTGACTGCAAATAGATTCATGCGTTATAGAATGCAATTCTGAGAAATAACCTTGAAACTTGTAAGATACGGTTCAAGTTCCTAATGCAAGTGTGAGAACAGTGACACAACCCACATTTTCCCAGGAATATGAGATGGTCTTTCGAGGGGAGATATGCATTTTTTTTTCTCTCAAAAATTGTATATAATCTCTCTTTCTGTGTCCTAGTTATTGATTTGTATTTTTATCCATTTATTTTTTTCGTTTTCACTTTCCCCCTCAAAAACTATCCATTTGATAAGTATTTTTTAATTAAAATACTAGAAATTAATTCTCATTTCAAAAAGACGCGGATTATCCTTCAAACATTTTCGACGAATCGGAACGCATGCTTCGCCGAATCGGAATCATTTGTATCCTATTGATTGATTTGTATTTTTATCCATTTATTTTTTTCGTTTTCACTTCCCCCTCAAAAACTATCCATTTGATAAATATTTTTTAATTAAAATACTAGAAATTAATTCTCATTTCAAAAAGACGCGGATTATCCTTCAAACATTTTTGACGAATCGGAACGTATGCTTCGCCGAATCGTAGCTCGCTCTCGAAGAAGGGGCGGGGCCCCTGGAGAGGTTCACCGCGCGACCGGAAGTGGCTCCTCAGTCGGTCCTCCGAGATCGGCTCTGTAGGTACGTGTTGCCTACTGCTCCTGTTTGAGCGCTCTGTTCGTGATTGTGACTGTTTTTTGTGAGTGTGCTGTGTAGTTTCGTGAAGTGTAGTTGTTTGTGTCGAGTTTTGTGCTGTGTTTTTTGGTGTTGAGTGTAGTGTAGTTTTAGTGTTTTTAGATCAGTGTTTAGTGTGTCTTCTGTGGAAAAGACTGTAGTCTAGCAAATGGATACTGCAAGATCAACCTTTTCTCGTAGGGGTCAATGCCCCCCGCACACTGTGCACATCTATGGGTTGTCGTCGGACAACATAGAGAGTCAGGATGCACTCTCACTTTCTGCAGCGGTGTGAGCGTTTACCGTCTGAGAGTTACGCTCAGATTTCCGTGGAAATTCTTCCACCTTATCCGCCGCAGAAAGTGCAGAGGGCAACTGAACTTTCTGTGTTAGAAGAAAGTCGCCCGGATGTTTGTGGGGGTCGGACGAATTTTCGTGCGGAGTCTTCTCTCCTCCTCGAGGAACACCGGCTGCAAAAATGGTTAAGGAGGTCACATTGTCTGCCCCGGACGGAGGGCTACGCCCGTGGATTTCTATCATGGCCTGTCTGACTCTGCTTTTCCTGTCTTCCGGAATGGGAAAATCCTTTGGGGACATTAAGAAGGCGATAACCCAAGAGATTATGTGTAGCCACAACGTCCTTATCATGATACCCGGCGTCTTCTCAGCTGCGACCCTCTTTTGGGCCCCTGTTTCGGCAGCATTGATTAGACTGTTCGGCGCACGTCTGATGTTGGCAGTTGGCGGCACGCTCGTTGGACTCGGCTTCGCCATATCCGGAAGCGCAGATTCAGGCTGGTATCTGGTAGTTAGCCTTGGGCTAGTCGTCGGTCCGGGATTTTCTATTGTGGCTAACTACACCGTGTTTGTGATCGGCAAACTCTTTAAGGAAAGAAAACCTCTTGCCCTAGGCCTCGCCCTCACAGGCGGGTGCATAGGGCATGAACTCCTGCCTCGAATTTTCGAGCTTGCTCTACCAGCGTTTGGCCCAAGAGGAATTTTTGGTTTTCTCGCGGTGGGCTCATTAGTCCTGATCATGGTTTGCCTCCTTATTGTGGGGGATCCGGAAAGCCAGATGGTCAGCACGGTGACTTTAGTTCCTGCTCCGGCAGAAATTGAAGTGCCTGCTCCGGAATCCCACATTTCATCCACAAGAAGAGGCTGAATCAGGTCAGTGACGAGTTGGGCCTCTCACTCCTAGCAAACTACAGGTTCTGGCTGGTTGCGGTTTCGGCTGTCTTTTTCGGCTTAGGCAGTTCGGCAATCGCGAGTGCAATGAAGTTTCACAGTGAGTATGCTGGCTTCGACTTTGGCGAGGTCTTCTGTCTTTTGTCGAGCGTGGTTGTTAGGCTAACATTTGGTTTAGTTTCTGCCAACTCCAGGTTCGACAGGACGGCGGAGTACGCCACTGTTGTTGTCGCTGCTTCTGTAGCTTTTGCCGGCCTCTTGATCGTGCCTTCTGAGGCTCGTTGGGCCGTCTACGTTGTCGGTGCTTTATGCACTGGCGCGTGGGCTGTGCTCATCCGGCGACCCTTGCTCTACTCTGAGAGTTGCTAACATCGGCAAAGCTTCCCTCAATCAAATTACCCCAAATCTCTTCCAATATCATTCATAATTCATAACAACTCTATCCATCTTTACATCATTTCACCCTTCAATCAATTCATTCCAAATCAAAATCTACTACTCATCCTACCACTCCATCACACACCCCCATTCTCCTCCTCCTCATCTCACTCACTCCTTCTTTTCTCCCACCCTCTTCACAACACTTTTAAAACAACACACACCAACTCCCAAAAAAAAAAACCACTAACTCATAATACACTATCAATATCATATCACTCATAATATCTCCCCCCCCCCCCCTTCCCTAATAACTTCCTTCCCCCCCCCCCCCACCCCCCCCCCTCCCCCCCCCCCCACCCTTCCCTAATTAAACTTCTTCCCCCCCCTCTTACCTACCCATTATCTCACCTCTTACCTTTATTTACCCTACCCATCCCACAACCATAACCTACCTCCCCCCCCATACCCCTCCCCCCACCACCCACATCCTCAATATACATCCCTCCCCCATATAAATTCCTCCCCCCCCCCCCCCCCCCCCAAACCAAACAAAAACACCAAACTAACCCAACCACAACCCCCCTTTCCCCCCCCCCTTTAAAAAACAAAATTTTAACACCCCCCCAACACATCCCCAACCCTACAAAACAAAACAATCTACCCCCCCCTAATAAACCTACCCCAAAACTCTTTCAAACTCCTTCCACACAAAACCAATCAACTTAAATCTTAACATTCACCCCTAATACTCCACACCCCTCAACAATCATCCACAAACCACACCCACTCCCCCACCCCCCCTAAAAATTATAAAACCTCCCAACCCCCAACTCCCCAACAACAACCACTACCCCCACCACTACATTCCCACTAAATCACTCTAATCAAATACTAATCAACACAAAACACATCCTCACACTATACTATCCCACAACACCCATAAAACCTCCTCTACAATACAAACTCATTACAAACAACACTACCTCCCCAACCCCTCCCCCCCCTCACCCCCCCCCATACCATCCCCCCTCAAAAAACTAAACCCCTCTTAAAAATACTCCCCTCACCCATCTTCCACACAAAATACCATAACATAATCAAACCCCTAACAAACACTACTCTACTACACTCCAAACACCTCCCACAATACACTCTATTACTCAAAAACTTACTCATATCAACCTCATATAACCACCATTCCATCCACACAACAAAATCTTTATAACGAGTGTCGCTATATCGTTACTCACTGCTTCATGAATTAGTTAACTATTGAACTGATCATCGAGCTATGGTCGCGTCCCAAGCCGAGCACATGCCCCAGGCGCAGGGTCGCAGCGACCGCGCGGAGCGGAGACCCTAAGCCCGGGGTTCACAAAAATATACACTTAGGAGTTTAATTTAAAATTTAGCTGCCACTTTTTGCCGTGAGATTAGTGATGTTGACTGCAAATAGATTCATGCGTTATAGAATGCAATTCTGAGAAATAACCTTGAAACTTGTAAGATACGGTTCAAGTTCCTAATGCAAGTGTGAGAACAGTGACACAACCCACATTTCCCAGGAATATGAGATGGTCTTTCGAGGGGAGATATGCATTTTTTTTTCTCTCAAAAATTGTATATAATCTCTCTTTCTGTGTCCTAGTTATTGATTTGTATTTTTATCCATTTATTTTTTTCGTTTTCACTTTCCCCTCAAAAACTATCCATTTGATAAGTATTTTTTAATTAAAATACTAGAAATTAATTCTCATTTCAAAAAGACGCGGATTATCCTTCAAACATTTTCGACGAATCGGAACGCATGCTTCGCCGAATCGGAATCATTTGTATCCTATTGATTGATTTGTATTTTTATCCATTTATTTTTTTCGTTTTCACTTCCCCTCAAAAACTATCCATTTGATAAATATTTTTTAATTAAAATACTAGAAATTAATTCTCATTTCAAAAAGACGCGGATTATCCTTCAAACATTTTTGACGAATCGGAACGTATGCTTCGCCGAATCGTAGCTCGCTCTCGAAGAAGGGGCGGGGCCCCCTGGAGAGGTTCACCGCGCGACCGGAAGTGGCTCCTCAGTCGGTCCTCCGAGATCGGCTCTGTAGGTACGTGTTGCCTACTGCTCCTGTTTGAGCGCTCTGTTCGTGATTGTGACTGTTTTTTGTGAGTGTGCTGTGTAGTTTCGTGAAGTGTAGTTGTTTGTGTCGAGTTTTGTGCTGTGTTTTTTGGTGTTGAGTGTAGTGTAGTTTTAGTGTTTTTAGATCAGTGTTTAGTGTGTCTTCTGTGGAAAAGACTGTAGTCTAGCAAATGGATACTGCAAGATCAACCTTTTCTCGTAGGGGTCAATGCCCCCCGCACACTGTGCACATCTATGGGTTGTCGTCGGACAACATAGAGAGTCAGGATGCACTCTCACTTTCTGCAGCGGGTGAGCGTTTACCGTCTGAGAGTTACGCTCAGATTTCCGTGGAAATTCTTCCACCTTATCCGCCGCAGAAAGTGCAGAGGGCAACTGAACTTTCTGTGTTAGAAGAAAGTCGCCCGGATGTTTGTGGGGGTCGGACGAATTTTCGTGCGGAGTCTTCTCTCCTCCTCGAGGAACACCCGGCTGCAAAAATGGCGAGCTCGAATCCCGCCCTGCCCGTCGATGTTATTTCATCCTTTCCGTGACGCAAATCAAACTTTACAAACACTATTTTTATTATTCTCATTTACCAATGTCACGATACTGTCGCCAGTAGATTGGAGGAGAGACTTTAATGCATTCTACAATTTGCCTCTTTTCTCGAACACACAATTTTCTCCTTTTTTTTGCAGGCCTCGCGTCGAAAAAATGTTAAGTCCGGGTTGTTGAAGGGGCTCGCGACTGCGCGGAGGGAGCCCCTTCAACAACCCGGACTTTACATTTTTTCGACGCGAGGCCCCTCCCTTCCCGCGATTTACGCCCGAGACCGGACTTTATGGCGACATACGAGACCTCCCGACGCCTATTGAAGAGAAGGAACCATGATCTTAGTCGTCGAATACAAGGTAATGTAATGATTTTTTTTTCAAATTGTCATAGTGTTCAACCGCCGGTGGTACATTTTGTGTTTCCTACTAGTTTCAAGAAAGCTTATCTCAGAATTGGAAATTGTGAAAATACCAAATATGATTATTTAAAAATCATTCCTCGCTTCGAAAATACAAAGGTAAGAACTATTTTTGATTGTAAACTGAGAGACATTCAACAGCTTTAGAAATGAGGTAGAATATCATGAAATATAGTTTCAAAGCGCATTTCTCAATTGTAATATGTTTCATGTTTTTGTTTTACATGTCATGTATTTCAACCGCCGGTGATACATTTTGTGTGTTTTCTCGATTGTCCTTCTGTTTGCCTTTATTATTTGTGTACAATTTTATTTCTGCAGGCTTATTATGCAACAAATTAATAGCATAGTGACTGAATATTTTTCTTTAAGTTTAAATTCTTGAACCTAATCAGATGAAAAATCTGGACTTAAAAATGAACAACAAATATTGATGGCACATCTCATGCTCTCTTAATTAAATTTACATTTGAGTCATTCCACATCAAATCAACCACAAAAATGGGATTTCAACACCCACCATCTCAGATTTTGATGAAACTTGGTATACTTCCTTCCTTTGTGGTCATAAGCAACCCCCTAATTTTTTTTCTTTCTATCTTGATGCGTTTCGATTTTACAGCCTGTTGAAATTTTGCGATTTTGCATTTTTTGTCATTTTCGAGACACTTAAACTGAGCTGATGTTGCTTATGAAAAAAAATTGTACCTTGGTAACTAATGGTTTAATCATTTTAAATTTTTTTACAGAAATTGTGAAGACTTTGAGCATGTAAATAAAAAATACTACAATAGTCTTAGTCAAAATGAATTTTTTTAAAAAAATTTCAAAATTGAAAATTTTGAACTTTTTTTTGTCAAAAAAAGGCTTTGTCAAAATTTTAAATTTCAACCTGAGGGTTGTCTTAAAAAATTCTAATTTTTTTTTTACATGATCATGGATATGTACTCTAATTTATCCCATGAAATTTTTTTTGGGTATTTTAGGGATTCAACCCCCCTCCCCCCTCTTATTCTAGAAAAGAAAAACGTAAAACATCACACAAACAAACTCTTCCTCCTATTTAGAAACAGAATTGTCATCAATTAACACACAAATTTAAACATGAAGTATGTTGAATATTCAATTAAAAATTAAAATTAAAGATATTTTTTTTTCAGTTGAAATAGTTTAAATAATTTAACAGAGGAATTCTGGAAATAAGATATTCATGAACTTTAATACTTGCACACAACAATCGACTCATACACTAGATTGTAGTCAAGACAACTTAAAAATTAAAAGTTTAGCTTGACACTAAACCACTAATTATGCTATTTCCAGCACTTTCTGGACTCCCCCCCCCATCCCCCACGTTTGAAAAAAAAAATGTCTGTGAGACATTTTTTCAATTACTTTTACTTCTGTGCAAAGAAATATTCATCTTTCTTTTTCTTCAAATAACATTGTAGACCCCTTAAGAAATAATATAGCCAGATTTTTGGTAATATTTTTTTAATTAAGTAAATTACCTTTCCTTCACTCATAGCAAAGTAAGATCAAATTAGTATACATGCACATCTTTTATTCTTTACTTTGAACTTTTATCCTTTTTTATAATGAAAACCACAACTTTATGCAGATTTTTTTCCCTTCTGGCTTTAATGACATGCCTAATCATATATTTGTCTCCTCTTCAATAGATTTATGTTTTTTTTTAATGAAAAATTCAAAAGTAAATATGAACTAGAAAAGAACTACTTTTGTCCAGGTTTTTTTTTTTTTTTTTTTTTTCTTTCTTTAATGTCTCATCTACTGTTGGATTTCTAAGCAAGTGCACTTCAAAAAGTGCAATAAATTGAAGATAAAAGATACTCATAAAATATATCATTGCTTCAAAATAAAAATGACTTAAAACAACATACTGATCTTGATAAAATAAATGCAGCAGATGGGAGGAATCAAGAAAAATAACTAAGTTACACAAAAGTAGGTCTGATCTTACTGCCATAATATAAACTTACTAAGTATAAAATATACAGCTTGTAGATCAGCTGACATGAGCTGACAGCTGATCCCTTTTTATGAGCTAGTAAAACACCCATAAAATTAGAAGGATGACAGGCAAATGTCATTTGTACAAATGCAAGTTTATTAGGAGCCATTTATGATCACAGATTTTTTTTTTTCCTTTAAGAATAAAAGGGATCAAGCAGTGAACATATGAAGCACTTAAGAAAATAGAATATTTTTAGGGGGAAAAGAGATTGTTGCAAAACCTTTTGATTGTAAACAGTTCTTTTCACCATTCTAAACATTTTGAGCTCATAGTAATAATGAAACAAAGTTGAATCAAACCTTTTCTGTTTTATATCATTGGTTCAGAGTTAAATAAACAAAACCTGGTTTTAGTTTGATACTTTATTAGATGAATGAAACAAGTTCAGAGCTGAGAGAGTGTCTATTTTTGAATGTGTATTTCAGTCTGTCCTTTGCTTAGTTGCTTAGAAGAACCATTGCTGATCAAATATGGTATTTTACTTGTGTTTTCAACTAGATTGTGTTTTAACAAATGATTTAGTATGGATGTATCAATATACAGTATAGGAAAATTAACTGCAAGTGAATGTCATAAATTAATTTTCACTCATGCCATAGGAATCAGGCCCGTCATTTAAGGGGGGCAGGGAGGGTCAATTGCCCCCCCCCCCCCGACTTTGGGAAATCTATGTATTGGCATATAGGTGGGCGTGGTTTTTACTACTTTTTGGTGAATTTTACATTGTGTATGTAGCTTTTGCCCCCCCCCCCCTGGAAAATTTCGAAATGACGTCCCTGATAGGAATAAAGAATATCGATTGTTTAAGTGAGGAAGAAAAAGAATTATCGAGTGCAAGACTTGACCGTGAACTAGATTCAGTTCAAAATATTTGTTTTCATCATGAAAATGTATTCTTGAAGTATGAATTGAAACACAAAGTTTGTAGTGATCCATTGAAAAGGCATAAAATACAAATCAAAAACTCCCTGCGTCCTGTTACATTGCAGCAATCTAAATGTTTAACTGAGAAAGGGTTAAAAATGAAACCAGGGGGAAAATTGTGCCGTAACTGTAGAGAAATCATTTATAAAATTGATAAAGAGTCAATTAGCTGTACAGTAGATGACTGTAATTACTTAGAGCAGGAAGATTCCGAATCAACGGAAGAAAGCAGTCTACAAAGAGAAGAAGCCAAAGAAAAGCTTAATAAATGATTAAATAAGATGGAATGTTCTCCTTTAAAATTGCATGAATTAGGTGAGACCAGTAAGAGATCTTACAGAAAGAGAAAATATGAAGAACTACGGAAAAATGTTGAAGATAATTTTAGAAAAGTGCTGAATGTAAATGTATCATCTGCAAAAAAAAAAAAAACGGAAAAAAATGTGTCGGAAAAAGCAGCCGACATGGACAAACTGGTTGAGTTAATGAAAGAACGTGTAAAATGTGTTCCTAGGAATAAGCAAATATTCCTAGGTATTTGGGTAAATTGCTTTGTTATAAATTAGAATTGTGTGAAAATTTCATTTTAATGTTGTCTTAAATTTTCATTATGTGATATTCAGTTCATTACAAGATAACCATAAATTAAAATTAATACAAAACCACAATATTCTAAATTACTAAAAAAAGTAAAAACTATTTTTAATAGCAAAAAAAAAAAAGATTTTCTGAGGTTAATTAAAACTAAAAATTGAGCCATTCATTTTGTGGAGCATAAACTCATTTTGAGAAAAAGGAAGATGTATTTTTGCGTAGCACAGAAGTAAAATTAATTGAAAAAAGTCTCACAGTAACTTTTTTTTTTTTCAAGCATGGGGGGGGGGGGTTATCCAGAAAATAGCATAATCAGTGGTTTAGTGTTAAGCTAAACTTTTAATTTTTAAGTTGTCTTGACTACAATCTAGTAATCTGTATGAGTCAATTGTTGTATGCAAGTATTAAATTTCATGATATCTTATTTCCAGAATTCCTCCAATTTGAACTATTTCAACTGAAAAGAAAAAATCTTTAATTTTAATTTTTAGAGTTTGAGTTGAATATTCAACGTACTTCATGTTTAAATTTGTGTGTTAATTGATGAGAATTCTGTTTTTAAATAGGAGGAATAGCTTGTTCGTGTGATGTTCTACGTTTTTCTTTTCTAGAATAAGAGGGGGGAGGGGGGTTGAATCCCTAAAATACCCAAAAAAAATTTCATGGGATAAATTAGAGTACATATCCATGATCACGTAAAAAAAAAATTGGAATTTTTAAAGATGACCCTCATGTTGAAATTTAAAATTTTGCCAAAGCCTTTTTTTGACAAAAAAAGTTCAAACTTTTCAATTTTGAAATTTTTTAAAAAAAATTCATATAGACTAAGACTATTGTAATATTTTTTATTTACATGCTCAAAGTCTTCACAATTTCTGTAAAAAAATTTAAAAAGATTAAACCATTAGTTACCCAGGTACAATTTTTTTTCATAAACAACATCAGCTCAGTTTATGTGTCTCGAAAATGACAAAAAATGCAAAATCGCAAAATTTCAACAGGCTGTAAAATCAAAACGCATCAAGATAGAAAGAAAAAAATTTAGGGGGTTGCTTATGACCACAAAGGAAGGAAGTATACCAAGTTTCATCAACATCCGAGATGGTGGGTGTTGGGGTGTGGTTAAACTGACATGGAATCACCCATAAAATTGCAGATGCAAGTTCGACAAAACATTACTTTAAAACTTCTGTTTTATATGAAGGATATTTTAGTTAGAGTATGACCATATTCTATCTTCATAACAATTGTCTCAAATTTAAGTTAAAGATTTAATTCTTTGAAATCTTAGTTTGGTACATTTATCTAAAAATCAATAATTCATTTTCAAACATTAAAAATATAGCTCACTTTTTCTGAAAAATTTAAGAAAATTTGATATTTTTAAAAACTTTTTCGAGACGTGCATTTTTGTACATTTTATGTTTTTGACGGGGTAAAACTTACATTGAAATATTACATTTTATTTTTGGCAGTTATTTTGTACCTCCACAAAAAGGATGGAAAATTTTCACCTCAAAAAATTCATGGGCCCAAAGTGAAAAACACCATCTTCGCAAAGAAACATTTTTTGTTTGATGTTTTCACAGTAATTTTCACGAAATGAACGTAAATAAACGAATTAAAGGATGATGAACAAAGAAAAAAAAATAAATAAATATAAATGAACTAATACGTGCCATGAGAAAAGTGATACGTGCCATTGATAAGTGAATAAAATGCAAAATGAGTGAAGAAGTGAATTAATAAATAACAGAATAGAAATGGATTAATCAATGAAGTAACTCATATGTGATCGAATAAATAAATGAACAAGAAAACAAAATGAACTCTTCCACTTTGATCCGCAAACATTCGACAAGTTACATTGAACATTTAAAATCAAAACATGCCTAATGTAACCTAAATAAGGACTGCACTGGATATCCACAGATCTCAATGAATACTTAAAAAGAAAATTACTACAATTTCATCACTTCATAGACAAAAAATGTATTTTTGATAAACTGCCGGTATTACAATATGTGTATCTAATTTGGAACATAACTTCCATTGAAGCAGTAAAAGCCTAGGCTAAGGCAGAAACCTGCAATGCATCACCAACTCGTTTATTCTATCCGCGGACTGTAGTTTCGTGCTTATTATGCACTCATCATCGTGGAATAGGAATTAAACAAGCCGGAGGCAGAAATCCTCTTCCCCTCCAGCTAGTTTGATTCCTGTTCCCTGCTGACGGGTTCCGAAGAGCACGAAACTGCAGTCATGGATGGAATAAATGAATTGGTGGTGTATGGCGAGACTGCTATTATTTGTTTTGTTCATCTTTAGAGCTATTTATTTTTTGACAGGAATCAACTCCATGTCCAGGAACTTAGTTAAATAGGGCGAGATAGGTGGCGCTGCAAACTGAAAATATATTACCATTTCACATTGCCCCTCATTCTCCTATTTATACTACATGCAGCAAGGTTCCTTCCTTGAGTGGCATCTTGTTTAAATTAACGACAAGCAAACAAGTAAGGCTCGACCGTTTTCCATCGGGCATCGGCCGCCGATGCTAACTTGGGAAAAACATCGGCCCATCGGCCTCGAAAACATCTAATTGCCGATGCCTGGCCGATGTTTAAACAAAAAAAAGTTTTCTTAAGAGGGAACTCTATGTTTTACTTCACAATTAAAAGTATGTTCCCCATGTGACTTGAAATCGAGCGGCAACGGGACCAACACAGTTCTGGGTTTTTGAATTTTCCGAATCGGGCAGATACCGAAATTTTCACAACACAGCAGACACTTTCCGAGCGATCTCTTTGATGAGAGTTTTTTGAATTATAGTAAAACCTCTGAGTAGCGATATTAATTTTTGCGCATTTCTTTTCTTTTTTCTTTCTTTTTTTGTGTGTATGTGAATGAAAGCCTTTATTTTATTTTTAATTTTAAAAAGATATTAGCCATATGAATTTGGCAAACACATTTATATCTAGAGAAGAAGGTATCTATGGGGGGGGGGGGGGGGCGGCTGTAAAATTTCGAGGAGAGGCCCACCTCTGGTTTTTCTGTTATGTGATAATATCATTGTTTTCATTTTTCTTCTTAATATTGTGTTATTTAATTCTAAATTATCAAGTCTTGAATTGAATATTAAAGCAGTTACGATGTTCCCTTTAAGTTATATTAGTTTAAGCAGGAGTGCCCACCCGGGAGGGTCATGTCCTATACTTGCCCGTCTATTTTTTAACAGTTGGGAGGGGGCTTATTTGCTTTTTAGTTTTTATTTTGGTCTCCGTGCTATTTGGATTTGTGCTCCGACTTGGCTCTTGGGGGCGGGGGCTACCTTGTGTTCAAAGCCAAAAAAAAAAAAAAAACTTTTCCCATTGACTTATCCTGATATTTCTTGACCATGAAGTGTGAAACTAACAAGAATTTATGTGTATGCATAAACTTGCCCACTTCCCCCCTCCCCCAAAGGTGATGGCACACCCTCTTCAAATGCTACAGAACATCCTCCCCCCCCAAAAAAAAAGAGATAAGAAACCTGCCTAAAAATTTATACCCCTAAAAACTTCAATGGTGCACTCTACGTTTTATCAAGTGACCATTTAAATTGTTTCGCCAAATTGGCAATCTCATTATCATTGTATTGACAACTGATAAAGTTTTATAAGTAGAGCTTCTAGCATTTTACCATTTGTGAAAATGTATTAAAGCTCTATTAATATTTTAAATTTAGTTTTAATTCATTATTTTACTACCAATGTATTAAATGTATTATATTTCGTATTTTAACCTTTACTAATCATCAACAAACAGCACGGCGCCGGCAAATGCTGCCAAAATTGCTGGCACATCACAAAACGGAAGTACTGAAAGAAGTTCAAACCGCACGTGTTAGCTCTTTGCTTTGTGTGGTATTATTTTGACTTTGGTGCTTAATATTACCAAAACAGCACCAATGAAACTTTAGATAGCAACAGTGAATCAGATGCTGGCGAACTTACAACTTCCTGGAAAAAAGAAGAGGATGCATTGAATGAACATCCAATTTACAGTTTCTATAGACCTGTTGAGGGACCTAAAAATGCAATGACTGCAAAAAAGTAATATCAAGAGGTAAGAATTCTTAGAATGCGTAAAATAAACGTTGAAAAAACATTTAAGATACTTAAAAATCTTTCTAATTTACTTCATTTCCTGCTTTTTCCCGTACATTTTTATTCTTCTTAAAAGTGCAAGTGTTTACACTTTTCTTGAATCAAAACTGAAACTAGACAACTGTACTGAACACATAGTAAGTTCGCGGGCTGGCTGGCGCCTTGTATCATGTGATCCTCAGCTTAAAATCTTGTTGTGAATTTGCTGTCGAATCATCGAACGAATCGAAAGAATTACTGCCAAGACTTTGAGTGCTCTGCTTACATAAATTTATTCATGAGTTCCCACTTCTTCTTTTTCCCATAAATGGAGATTAAATTACCATACTTACAAAATTGAATTCAATGAAAATAATAAATAAATAAATAAATAAAATTAACTACTAGTGCATAATTGGTGTTTCAATTTTTTTTTTGTTTACTTTTGTGCAAAAAAATGCGCAAATTTAGAAAATTATGTAGTTTTTTTTTTTTTTTTTTTCAATTTTTCTTATATTTTAAAATTAAAGTAATACTTGAAAATTTAGGTTTTCATTTATGTGCAGGAAAATCTAGTGAACACTAAATCAAGTGATAGTAAAATAGCAATTTAGGCCAAAATCTGAATGACTTTATCTTAATGATTACAATTATCCTGGATTCGTAGAAATAAAAGTAGAATGAAATGAATATATGACCCTTCAAATCCCCTATAAACATTTATTTTTCTAATCGTTTGATTTATTTTTTGCCATCGGCCATCGGCATCGGCCGATGGAAAAAGAAAATGATCGGCCATCGGCTATCGGCCGACTTTGAACAATCGCCCAACAATCGGCATCGGCCCATCGGTTTGGGGTCAAAATGTCGCGGCCGAAATGTCGCGGTCAAAATGTCGCCGATCAAAAATGTCGCGGTCCAAAATGTCGTCAGGCCAAAATGTCGCCGGTCCAAAATGCCGCGGTCTAAAATGTCGCGGTCCAAAATGCCGTCAGGCCAAAATGTCGCCGGTCCAAAATGCCGCGGTCTAAAATGTCGCGGTCTAAAATGTCGCGGTCCAAAATGCCGTCAGGCCAAAATGTCGCCGGTCCAAAATGCCGCGGTCTAAAATGTCGCGGTCCAAAATGTCGTCAGGCCAAAATGTCGCCGGTCCAAAATGCCGCGGTCTAAAATGTCGCGGTCCAAAATGTCGCTGGTCTAAAATGTCGCGGACCAAAATGTCGCCAGGCTAAAATATCGCCAGTCCAAAATGTCGCCGGTCCGAAATGTCGCCGGTCCAAAATGTCGCTGGTCCAAAATGTCGCCGGTCCGAAATGTCGCCAAGCCGAAATGTCGCCAGGTCAAAATGTCGCCGGTCCGAAATGTCGCCAGTCCAAATTTTGCTGTTCCAAAACACGTATTTTCGAAAATGACGCTTAGTGCACATCACCAAGCCCGTCATTTAGGGGGGTGGGGGTCAATTGCCTCCCCCCTGACTTTGAGAAATCAATGTATTTACATATAAGTGGGCGTGGTTTTTGTTGTTTTCTGGTGAAATTGTATTTTGTTTGTACCCTTTGCCCCTGCCCCCCCCCCCCCACCGGAAAAACTTGAAATAACGGGCCTACACATCACCTTGATAGATCGTTTCTCAGTTTAAAACAGTAGAGGTTAAATGTAGTTAATAATCTACAAATTGAAGCTAAATTTTTTGGCGCAATTTCACTAAAACGCTTACCGGGCTAAGATATGCGCATAGCAATTTTTTAAGTATTTTTTTTTTTAATCTTAGTAGTTTAGGGTAATTTATAAACAGAAACTTATCTGAATGAATTTCCTTTAGTGCTTAAGTTATGTAAGTGGCAAAATAATTTAATAGGAGGAAAAGAATTATATTAACCATTAACTTTTTGCTTTAGTAGTTGATAGAGAGGTAAAAAGTTCAGTTGCATGCAAATTTGAAGCAAGTTGGGAGACTCATAGGGGTATTTCCCCACACTACATTTATAAAATCATACAAAAGATCTTACTTTTTTCTGAAGATTTGTTTCAGTTTTCAACAGTTCTTTGTATAAAACCAGAGTATTTGCCTCATTTATATGAAAAAAATTTCACTTTGCATTTAAAAAAAAAAACTTAGAGATACTGCTTGTTTGTTGCCAAGGAGTCGCATACACTAGGTGGCCAAAAGTATCCGGACACTTTCAAAAATTCACATTTTTACATATAGCTGGAGAAATAAGTGATCAATTGTTCTTTAACTTTAGTCATACAAAATATAGGCTTCACCGAACATTTCCAAGTTGAAATTAAATTACCCTTGCATTTGGGGGACGATAAGAAGGGGGGTCGAAAGAACTACCGCTTTTTGACCATAACTCTTTGAAAATAGCTCGGAATAAGCTATGCATTTCAGTAATTAATTAGCATACTATGTATAATTACTATACAAATTCAAATGAACGCACCACTCTTACTTCCGAAGATATGAAACATTTTTTAAAAAACGGCAATTTTATTTGAAGGGTTTTTGCTCATAACACGCACGAGTTTTTGATCAAACCTTATCAAAACTTCAGGAAAGATGACAAAATACAAGAGAAAGAACATACTAAAACGGTTTTTAAAAATATTAAAAATCCGATGAGATATGAACGTTAAAAGGAAAAAAAAATTCACGGTGCATGCGCGAACGACAGAAATTTATAACTACAAAAATATTGTAGCCTGGTATATACTGCATCTTATAAAAAAAGTTCCAGTTGAATATCATGAAAATTGAAAAAGATATCAGCGGTCTAGTGAGCTGTATTTCATTCATTCGCAGACAATACATACATAGTGAGGGTCTGTCCACAAAGAGCTATTTTTAAAATAAAGGTTATTTCGTCATTGTTCAAAATCAACGTTTCAGGGGGTCTCCGGATACTTTTGGCCACCTACTTATAAGGTCTTTTTGGCCGAATGGGCGAAATGTGACTTCTATGCCAAATATAAATTTTTAAACAGTATACAATTTAACATTGAAAAATATGCTCGATTGTCCCCACACTATTTGTGAACAACCCCTCTCCATTTATGAATTGACTGCAAATGAATGAATTACAGCTCACTAAATCGCTGATATCTTTTTCAATTTTTACGATATTCAACTGGAACTTTTTTTATAAGATGCAGTATACACCAGGCTACAATATTTTTGTAGTTATAAATTTCTGTCTTTCGCGCATGCGCCGTGCAAAATTATTTCCTTTTAACGTTCATATCTCATCGGATTTTTAATATTTTTAAAAATCGTTTTAGTATGTTCTTTCTCTTGTATTTTGCCATCTTTCCTGAAGTTTTGATAAGGTTTGATCAAAAACTCTGCGTGTTATGAGCAAAAACCCTTCAAATAAAATTGCCGTTTTTTAAAAAATGTTTCATATCTTCGGAAGTAAGAGTGGTACGTTCATTTGAATTTGTACAGTAATTATACATAGTATGCTAATTAATTACTGAAATGCATAGCTTATTCCGAGCTATTTTCAAAGAGTTATGGTCAAAAAGCGGTTTTTCTTTTGACCCCCCTTCTTATCGTCCCCCAAATGCAAGGGTAATTTAATTTCAACTTGGAAATGTTCGGTGAAGAATATATTTTGTATGACTAAAGTTAAAGAACAATTGATCACTTATTTCTCGAGTTATATCTAAAAATGTAAATTTTTGAAAGTGTCCGGATACTTTTGGCCACCTAGTGTAGCAGAGATCCATTGTTTATTGCTATATCAAGAAATGGTAAACAATGGAGGGGACGGGTGCATCCCCAGACATGTAAATACACCCTAATGCTTTTTTTTTAATTAGAAAGCATACTTTCGCTTTTAATCTTATTTATACTGTCTGTTTGCGTATTGTGAGACTGGCACTTCCCGATGCCTTCAGTTTTTGCTCGCTTGCTACTTCCTTGTTGCATTTCCCCCCTATTTCGAGAAAGTCAGAAGAGACTTTCTGTGAATGTCACTATAATAAACACTAGCAGTTTTCTTTATTAAAGATGAGCGGTGCGACTTGTACTCAACATGCGGTGCTTCCACGATTCTTTAAGCAATTGGTTTACAGGGTGAAATTATTTTTGCACGCGGGGCTCAAATAAGTGATTCTGATACTCTGGTTTTACATTAAAAAAAAAAAAGTTGCAACATGTTGAAGCGAACTCTAAAAAAGAGTGTTTTCATGACTTTTAAAATATTTTAGGGATAAATATCCCCATGCTTCCCCCAACAAGTTCTGCTACAAGTTGAAATTTTCACCTCTCTAACCCCTCAGCAGAGTTTTAACGGATAATATAAAGCTCCTATCCCCTCCTAATAAAACAAAAGGTATGAAGATATCGAGAACTAGAAAAAAAAAAGGGGGGGGGACATAATTCTAACAAGTAGGATCAGATAGGAGAAAATTATGGTCATAGTTTTATTCAGAGGGTCATTTTACAAAAGAATTCGCAAGGAATAGTGTCTTGGGAACGTATTTGGAACCAGGTTGGAGACACATTTGAAAACATAATAGGGACACATTTGAGAAAAGATTGGGAACACATCCGGACGCATCAAGATAGAAAAACGTTCCGTATTCAATTCTTCATTCAAATACTGTTGTAACAATAGTACGATGTAGGCATCAGTTAAGGCAAGTAGTGTCTTACATCATC
The DNA here is from genome assembly GCA_038373865.1 of Uloborus plumipes. NCBI lineage: Eukaryota > Metazoa > Arthropoda > Arachnida > Araneae > Uloboridae > Uloborus > Uloborus plumipes. The sequence continues at coordinate 18,644 of JAXGGA010015737.1, forward strand.
TCTTTCAAGTTTCGTCATTTTTATAAAAAAAATTCTGTTTCTAAAAAAAGAGCACTGTTGTTGCCTTTTCATACTTGATGACCGAACCGTGTTAAAAGAGAATGACAGCTCTTTTTTTGAACATGTAAAAAAAAAAAAAAAAAAAAAGCAAGCTTCTTTAAAATAACTACTCAATAGTATCCTCCAATATGATGCTAATAGAAATAGTTTTAAAATTTTAATGAAGTTCGCCAACGCGATTAGACAGATTGACCTTCCTTGGTCGGAGACCATTTCTACCTGGTGATGTGCGGCAGTCGCGTCCGTAAATTGCGGTTGGGAGCAAACACTTATAAAAATCAACCGTTTTGCAATTTACAAAAAACAATTGCATATTTTAGAAAACTTTTTTTTCGCTGAAGTCGGCGAAATGTTCTATCAAATTACATAACTAATTTTTATGAAGGGGGCTTTTATACTTTCTGCTGGATAGGTTTACAAAGGAACCAATCGCATTAAACAATGCAAGATAAGTTATTTTTCAAAAATTCACAACAAATACAAAAACCACTCGAATTTAAAAGTTTTTTTTTTTTTTTCATCAAGACTGAAAATAAATTTTCTACACTCAGATACAAAAAATACTTCTATGGCTCAAATATACTGGGGTCTGAAAAGTAAAAAATGGGGAAATTTACCAGAAATCACATAAAACATTAAATATCTTTTTTTTCGAAATAAAATATCAAAAATCAAGCTTCGAGGTGCACATCGACGGTAAAAGTTACCCCTGTAAACCAAATTTAATATTTATAGGCCTAACCGTTTTCCCGGGAAGCGCGCCTTAAATACACACAAACAAACATACATATCATTTTAGATGATCCGTAATTTTGATTTTAAATTTTTCATTGAAAATTTTGCTGCTCAAAAAGCTACAAAAATTGCTTCATAATTAACAATTTCATATCAGGGCCGCCGCCACCAGCAATGGGGCCCGGTACCAATTTTAATGCCGGGCCCCTATACGCCCCCCCCCCTTATTGCATATTTTCATGCCATCGTTTCAGCACATTTGCAATTGTAAAAAAAAAGGAGAAAAAATTTTTTTCGGAAAAACTTTTTTTTTTAGTTACGAAAGTGTGCATCTGATTTCATTTTCACGTTTTTTGTATCGCCAGATGATTTTAAAAAGCGGTACATTTTCCTTTGCGCAAAAAAAGCGTGTTTCATTCATTAGTGTTTGTACTAGCAATTGTTTCATATTGAGAATCGGCAACGGAAAGCAAGATTTTTTTTTTTTTGATGAAATTATTGACACTATTACTAGAAAAACATGTTCATAACCTTACGAGCCCCCCAAAGCTCCGGGCCCGGGTACTAGAGGTCCAGTATTCCCCCCCAAACGGCGGCACTGCATATTTGTATTCCAACACTTTTTCATGATCTATTTTGCTATGCCCTACGTAGTTTCCGTATAGTTTCTTATACGGAGTAGTAAAATTAGGATTTTTATACAAAATAAAAGGACTCTTCATTTTCATGTGCGTCACTTTAAAAAAAAATAAATAATAGATGTTATGTAACGGGAATGCAGTTTGTATTCCACAAAATTAATTTCAAAAACAATAAAAAACGAAAAACAAAACAAAACTGCAAGTTTTAGTTTATTGTCTAGATAATACAAACAGTAAAATAATGCAGACATGTACGATTAATTAGTTCACATATTTTTCGTATAAATTAGTTGACATTTCGTTCATTATGACATTGTTTTCGTATAAATAAAACGATTAAATTATTATTATTGTTTAAGTAATATTCAATACTTTACACAGTGCTGCATTCTATACATATGGGCTAATTAAGCTCTTGCAAAGGCGCATGGTTGTGTGGCCCAAAATAGTATTTTATTACCCACCATATTATTTACTTTAAACATCTTTTTAAATAACAATTGTAGTTATAAAGACATGTTGTCTAGTTCCCGAAAAGTAATATAGTTCGAACATCGGTTACGAAATATTAAATTATAAATTGTACTGGGTTATTCCGTGTTTCTTAAAGTTATGTTTTCGCGTAAACTTCCGTCAATTCTTTTATTCACACAAAATTTGATACAAAAAATTATGATACAAATTGTGGAAAATGTAATTTTCCACAATTTGTATCATAATACATAAAGCAGTCATCAAAAACTAAATTAGCTATGCTGGGAATAGCGTACACAATTGCAATGCATAAAAAATAATAATGAATGAAACAAAGGGTGAAAACAATAGTTTAAATTTTAAGATTAAGAAGAAAAAAATCTTGAATTCGTTTCTTTAAAATAAACTTTTCACAATCCAGAATTACAGCCAGTTGAATGCTCCGTGCTTCTTAAAGTTCAAATCTAGAGTAAATTTCTATCTTTTACTATTTTAAGTTTCTCACATCAAATATAAATATGCAACAAAACAAAGACTTATGAATCATATAATGCTAAAAATATCACAATACGTGAAGCAATTGTCAAAAAAATAAATAACTCTTTCGTAAGAAAAGTTTTCACTGTACAGATGATACTGTTAAAAATTACAAAATTTAAAATAAACAGAAGCCTACTTATTTCAAATGAGAGGTTATAAAGAAAAAAATAAAATATATAATCTAAATGACTATTATATGTCCATTTAAGACCCTTGGGGTGAAAAATTCTTAGTTAAAAAATGTTTGAAGAGTAAAAACAAAAATAACAAAAGAATAAAAAATGAGTAGTAGGACAGTTGTTCATAAGAATTGCAATAGAATTGCAATAAATAAAATAGCAATAACAATGATAAAGAATCCCTCAGATGAGATTTATCATCCACAAATAAATGAATAGATAAAATAATTGTTAACAAAACAAAATTAATAAATGAATATATGTGTGTATGTGTTTAAAAAAACAAAAAACCATTTTTTAACCACGCGAAAGACAGGTTTTAAATAAAAAATAAAGTTTCCCGAATGACATTTTAAACTTTGCGTGAATATCCCTATTCGCTTCTACCATTCACGAAAAGAAGAGCTATGACATCAAAGAAACTTCAGATACTTCAAAATTAAAAATATTGTTAAAAATTATGTGCATAAAAATACATATATTATACATATGTAAAAGCAGACCAAATGAAAACTAAGATCATATTCGAATGTTGTTTTTTTGTCATTTACATTATTTGGGATTATAAATTGATAAGCTGCATATGATTGAAAGATTAATCATTCACTTTTTGCAATCTTCAAGTTTTTAAGTTAGCTTGGTAAGAAGAATATTTAAGGTATATAAGTGGAATCAAATCCCACCGTCATCGCGAAATAACATCACTCTCCTCGACGCATAAAGCAATAGATGAGTACTGGCAACATATGAATTGGCATATACTGGCATATTGAATACTATAACTAATTTCAAGCCGTGAAAAAGTAAAACCAGTAAGCAATCCCTTATTGATGAATAATAAAATAAATAGTGATTGTTTATTTATTTTTTAAAAGAATTATTTGCTTTCAGTAAACTTTTCGCAAGATCTCAGTAAGAACACTTCTTTTCCATTCTTAATTTTTTTTTAGCAAAAGCAATTTTTGGTTCAATTTTCAACAGTTCAATAAAATTTAACATTCTAACTTTCGGGGAAAGTTAAGGTTTGTATAAATTCCGATCAGAGAAAGGCGGATTTACTTCGAACAAACTTAGCTGAAAACAAGTACTTCCGAAGAACATTTTTTTTTTTTTTCTCTTCTTTTTACTTTTTGATTAATTTTTTTCTGGCCAATTTTAGTCTATTTTTGAAACAATTAAAATGTTTCTGCTAAAAAACCAGAAGCACTAAATAAGTTTTTGTACGAAAAATATAGGAAAAATGGAGATACTATGAATATATTCTATTTTTGGTTTTAAAAATAGGAAAAAAATGGATGTTGATAAAAATCCGAAATGCGGTTTCTCCTGGATCTGCGATTAGCAAAATTAAAGGATTTAATGATTGTGTAAAAATGAAGGGACTTGAAAATTACCAGAGAAAAGTACAATTAACTTCATTTTTGATGCAAAGATAATTGATGTAAAAATATTTTTTTCGAAAATAAATTTATTTTCGTTCTGTAATTATTCATTTTCGTTTAAGAAAACTACTATAAAGTAAAAGCAAAAATTATTTTGGGAAACTTTTCAAACTTCAAGATTTTATTGTTAAAAATAATAACTTAGGAAAAGTTAAATATATTTTCAATGTCATCTGATAGAAATTGTTCCTTTTTAAAATATGGTACAGAAACCGTCTACATCACTAATATTTTTTCTATTTCGCATTTGAAATTTTATTTTTCAGTAATTTTTATTGTTATTCATTTGTATCTTCTCTTGAAAAACAAAGTTTTATATTAAAAAAAAACAGCAACTAAAAGGAAAATTAATTGAAATTTGATGCCTAACAGTTTGATAGAAAATATTTAATATTGTTTTTACAAGAGTTATACTTTGCCTTCAAAACTTCAGATTATATTTCTTTTAAAAACTATTATGATCATGTATTCTACATTTTATAAATACTTAATAATCATAGCCTAATTACACATTGTTAATATGACACATACGTTACACACATTGATATTACTTTTCGCACATGTACATTACATAAGCACATTTTTTCTAAATTATTCATATAGCTATTATTGTTTTATAGTTCACACATTCACAAAAATATTTACTTAGCCACATTTTGCCCAAGTTAGATCATTAATTTTCTGTTACTCTGAAAAAGGACAGTTAAACTTGCAACTGTAAGTTGTATGCAATGTCACGAAGATACTCATCTATAGGTCTATTGCCATACTGTTCAACAACGTTGGTTATTCGCTCCGTAACTTCCTCATCTCCGGATTTTTTTCTCTTTTCGCCCTCCTATCAGCTGCTCGATTTTTGTTTCAGTGAGAGATTGTTCCTTTTTTAAATGTTCAAGTAACTTCCATAAGGAAGGATGGTGTGCTCCCAAGAGAGAGCTGAAATGGCGATGCCAGCCTTCGATGGCATTATTTGTTCTTGGAAGCCCTTCCGCTACAGCAGTATAACAATTCCAGAGACTCGTGCGAAACAGTGGTTCACGTCGTCAGCCGTTTCTATTTGGTTTACCAATCCACGTGTTCTCAAAATAGTCAAGGATTGGTTTCATGGCGTTTTCTTTAAAAAAAATCGGTATCTGTCAGAATTTCAAAGGATTCAATTACATCTTGTTCAGGAACAAACGCTAGTGCTGCCAATTTGCGTATTTCTAAACCGAAATCCGGATCACTTGCATACCTTGTTTGAAGGCCATTTTCTTGCACCTTCCGCCATAAACACTGAGAGAAATGGAAAAAACACCCGCGCATTAACTCGGTAGGGAAGATCTCTTCAAAGGCGCTAATGGCAGCCTTTTCGAAGTCCACCATCACGCTTTCCGGTGACAAATCACCTCTCAGAGTTTTTAATCCGCTCAACATCTTAAAATAAGTGCTTTCATTTTTGTTTGGCAAAAGCGCATATGCAGCTGGTATATTAACATTTCTTTCAATCCCGTGAATCGTATAAATTTGACAAAAAAGAAGAGGAGATGATTTGAATGTTCCGTCTGCAAACCAATGTTTACAGTTTTTTAAGAAATTTAGGTTTTCTGGTGTTGAGAAAATTAAAATTCTTTCAGCTGATGGTCCACTGTCAAAAAGTAGAAATTGTTTACCTCCTGTCGTGAATGTGTACTGAGGAGGAACACTTAACGCCGTTAATGAAGTTGGTGTGATTGGAAAGTGACTCTCTTTGTTTCTCACTCTTCTAATAGATTTCTTCAAATCTGAAAATTTCGGCAACTGTGCAGATACGCTCTTAGTACATGTTGCTGTTATGTCACAAACGATATTTTGAGGTGTATCCGTTGTTGTAGAAGCTTTTTCTTTCATTACACTCAGTAATCAGTATATTACTAACTTCAACTTTTGTTGGGTTAGGAACATGGTTGTGGTCACCAACCACGACAACACTGTTATTAACGGTATAGCACCGTCCACGACATTGATGCATATGGTACTCGGTGCACTTCCAAATTATTTTATCAACATTCACCTTTTCGCGCCTATAAAGGAATCCATTATGTTCAAGCAAATTGTTACCTTTCTGACTCTTTACAAATGAGAACGCCATTGTCTGCTGTGTGATTACAGAAATCAAAACAGCAAGTGTTAGTTCAGCAGAGAAGCGGAAAGGAATTGTTTTTTAAAAAAATCATACTTTCATTTGCTGAATATTCCAGCCAATGATATATAACATATCCAGCGCCTATTTTAGTCAAGGTTAAGGTCACTCAAGAAACTAATAATACAGTTCAAACAACAAGCGATGTATAAGAATAAAACAAAGTTGGATTTTTTCGGAAAACGTAAACAAAAAATAATTTGCTAATCAATTTTCCTCGCTTCAGAGAAATGAATAAATTTTGCTAGGATTCAACTCTCAAACCTTTTGCATCCCCCCTCGAGAAAAAAAAAGAAAAGAAAAACGTATAGTCTGTATCTTTATCAACTACACCCCCCCCCTCCAGACAAAAGAAGGATGGAAACAGATTGTCTGCACCATAAACAAAGACCTGAATTTATTCGAGCCATTTTGCCGTGTCGATGCTAAAAAATGAACAAAAAGTTTAAACAAAATGAAAACGGAGTCTTTTTTTTTTTTTTTTTTGTAAGAAACTAAAGAAAGCAAAATATTTTTCTCCCAGTCGAAAAGAAAATGTTAATAGCTTATTCCTGCTATTTTTTTCATTGTGTAATATTTCATTTTATTTTGCGGCATTTACAGAGGAGGAAGCCAGGCGCCCCCCCCCCCCGAGCCTAAATTTTTGGGAAGGGGGAAATTCTCAATTTACCGAATGAAATTCCAAAATGTGCCGAAGCATAATTTAAGAGCATATGCATGCCTGTAACCGTTACTTTATGAGTAAAGGCAATATGGAAAACTGAAAACAAAAATAAAAAACGAGCATTTTCAATCTTTTCTTCATATGATTGAAAAACATTTTAACTTTGATAAATAACATCGGGCAGCATACATAGACTTAGGTGCCCCCCCCCCCCCCCCCCCCCATGAAATTATAAAAAATGATTTTCTGTGTAACTCATAGTGCTATTTTCCTGGATCGTGCGCCTTTGAACGTGGTAACCCCCTCCTTCATAGCTCGCCGTAGGGGTGCTATGTACGTCACAGAACTGAAGCGTATTTTGAATCGTCAATACAATCGATTGTTAATAAATTTAATGTTTGTTTACATAAAAAAGATAAAACATATTGGCTGCATGACAGATCATAAAATATTGCATATATGATGTATGTATTTTTACAAACTAAACCATGTTTGTCATTTTACAGATTTGCGCAACAATCAAATTAAGGTTATACATACATAATATAAATACGTATTATATGCAAACATAATTAAGGCTGTAAATCAATTAACACTTTACAATATTTAGATCTTGGTAAAAAAAATAGAAAAGAATTAAGACTAATAAAAACTGTTAGTTCCAGAATTAATGCTAGACATATTGTCCTTGAAATAAAGTTTAACTTTTACACGTCTAGCTTTTAGTAAGGTCCACTTTTTTTCTATTTCCTTAATGTCTAGTTTTTCTGCTATGTCCTTTTCATAAGAAATAAGCATTGAACTGGTTAATATGTTATTTTTCGTAGTTCAGTCAGAATATATATGTGGTGAAAAGAACCACAAAACTTTTTCTCCTAGAAAGAAAAAAAGTGCGATTTTCCTATGAATAAAATGTTAAAAGATTAACTTCTCACCCCCTCCCCCAATTACCACCCCCAGATCTTCAAATATCGTTTAACCTATTGTTTTCAGGATTAAAATGTCGAAAATATTTCGGGGGATAGATCCGAACCTCCTGACGTCATTGAAGATTGTCTAAAATTTCGTTTTTTGGACTTCAATTTCGAAAAATTGCTAGCAAGCGTCCTTGAAAATATTCTCATTCCCTAATAATGGCTAAAATTAGCCTACATGTGTGCTTTGAATATTTGAACTATTTTTTTTTTCTCCCCTCCCTTGCCTCCACCCCTAACATCAACCAGATTGTGTAGAATTGCGTTCTGAGATCGAAAATTTTGAACATTTCCGGAAGATAAACCCCGCACGTCTGCCCCACAATGACTTCACTTCAATTCGGAAAATATTGTTGGAGTAAATTTACAGAGAGGAATAACTTTTAATTACACAAGTTTCCTTTTTTCCACTCGAGAAAAAATATAAAAACATTTCTAGGAGTAGATCATCTGTTCAAAAATTTATTCTACTTACATTCCTGACAAAAATTGAAGTAAACTTTGACATTAAAAAAAGAGAAAAAGCATAATTATTTCTATTGTTTTTCTTTTTAGACCTGTTAAAATATATTATTGATATCAATTTGCAGTATTTTTGGCGCTAGATCTATTCATTTTACAATTGGTACATAGCGAGTCGCATGAAATGAGTTGACGTAGATAAGGAAACACATGTCTGTATGCATACAATTTATTCATGAAAACAACCAAGAGTTATGAGTCTTGATAGGAGATTTTTTTGGGAATTTTTCAAGGCACTCATTTAGTGTAGTCCCATCTTTAACGAAGATAACTTTTCTCAAATTTGGTGCAAAAAAGCATTCTTGTACTTTTAAGATTCGGGTACCAAATAAATAAACGAATTTTGGGCCGGCGACATTTTGGACCGGCGACATTTTGGACCGGCGACATTTTGGACCGGCGACATTTTGGCATGGCGACATTTTGGACCGGCGACATTTTGGGCCCGCGACATTTCGGACCAGCGACATTTTGGACTTGCGACATTTTGGACCGGCGACATTTTGAACGGCGACATTTTGGGCCGGCGGCATTTTGGACCGCGACATTTTGGACCGACGACATTTTGGACCGCGACATTTTGGGCCGGCGACATTTTGGACCGACGACATTTTGGACCGCGACATTTTGGGCCGGCGACATTTTGAACCACTGAACAGCATGCACTAATATGAGATACAAACTGTAGAACTAAATATGATCCCGTAGCTTTAAAAAACAAAACAAAAAGGTATTACAGTTCAAATAATATGGACATATCACAGGTGTACCGCACAGAAACAGCAAAAGACTCTTTCTTGTAAAACATGCTGTTTGCCTACTGTAAATAATAGCATTACAGTCACAAAAACTAGAATAGATTGAAGTTTAATTTCGATACTAAATTGCTTAAACATAGATTTTGAACTTAAATTAAGCAAAAAAAACTGTAAAGAACTGCTCCTAATTGTGCTCTTTTGTGTAAAAACCATGTAAGCAATCAAGAGAGGGCCTTAAATGTGTAAAATGAATTGTTCCTTCAAACCTGCATCATTGTTAAACAGGGTGTCAATAATTTAAATCAATTGATTTAAATCAGTGATTTAAATCGCGATTTAAATCAATTGATTTTAAAAAAAAATCATTGATTTAAATCACTTTTTATTTCAATCGTTAAAAAATTCTCTTGGACAATCTCAATTTCATAATTTTTATCATTTTCTTTTAGAGCTTTGATTTCCATCTAATAAATGGAAAAGTAATCCTACTCATCCCCCCTCCACAGATGCTGGAAGGTTGCAGTTCAAATAATATGTATGCACAAATAGTGCTATTTGGCTTTTG
>JAXGGA010015738.1:0-28357 GCA_038373865.1 Uloborus plumipes
TGGAATAGAGAATTTATCACAGCAATTTCACTGTCAAAATTAACAAATCAGATTCGTCTTATAACATTTGCAATTTCCAGACTATTGCTATTAAAATGTAACTTTGGAACGAAATTGCCCATGTAATAATAACATGAAATAACGCTGTTAAACATAAATTGACTTTTCATTATTTGTTTAACTTCAATGTAAAGTTAATATTTTGGTTAGATACGCTCATCCAATGCATAAAAATAATGGTTTACTTGGTTCCTTTTTGTTCGAATGGAGGATACGTATTTATGGGTTATTACAATATCAATTCTGGAGATTATAAACTAAAGCTTATTTACACGTAGTGCTGGTATACATTTTTCACAGCTGAACAAGTGTATTAAATACGTACATTAATACCTAGCTTTACATGTGCTTTCGTTTAGGCATTTCTCTTTTGATAAACCAGTAGTTGTTAATAATTGCTGCCCATAAGAATAGAAATAAAATTTCATTTTCGGAGCAAAGTTTTCCGAGTTAAAATTTACATGCTTCAATACAAATAGTATATTCAAGTAATAGTTAATCCAAGGTATCATTCGTTTATTTTCACTAAACGCAAATCCAGAGAGGGGGAGGGGGGGGGGATAAAACTGATGTTTGTGGACCTATGTTGACCAATATGATAACTGAAATAATGTTAATAGGCAATCTTAATTCACTTTATCATATTTCTCCTATGAGTGCTCACAAAGTAACCTCAAATATAAGTTTTAAAAGCATCAATTTTTGAAGGTTATAACCAGCTGTGCAAATCAGTTATTTAGCATTAAGTGAATAATGAAATTCACTTTGTGAGGTGACATCGAATGAAACTCATCTAAATGGCACCTACCACCAGTGGCGTAGCTAGGGGTTGGCAGGAGTGGCTCTTGCCACGGGGGCAGCAGCCAGGGGGCGGCATTTTGACCGATTAAAAAAAAAAATTGGTCAAGTCCAAATAGATTAAAAATGAAAATTTGATAGACACCCCGAGCAGTGCAAACTGCGCCCCCACGCTACAAGACAAACCATATAAAATGTGCAACATTGATTTGGTAGAATTCGATTGGATACACTGATGCTAGCTTAAATCTATCTGGCAGGATAAAATGTTTTTATATGGGGTCTGGAGTCTGTATAATAGGCTGATCTGAATTATACTGCCGGTCTTATCCCCTTAAAAGAGATAGAAACAAACCTTTTCTCTCCGCTTCTTTCCAGCCGTTTTTATCACGATATCACTTATACTTCGGAAATAACGTACTACGATTTTAAAAATCGGCGAGATTTTGTTGAAAACATTTCTTATATAGATTTTTGGAATGCAATTTTATTATGACAGAAAAAAAACTCCTCTGTTGGTAACAATTTTTCTGTGGCGAAAACTAGCGAGAGAATAATATGTATTTCTTAAAAACGTGACAGGAGGTTTCTAAAAAATAACTATGTCAAAGTTCGCGATTTTTAAAATTCGTACCAAGAGCCTATATTAAATGAAGATTTTAAAAATAAGTAACACAAGTACAGCGGCGCGCGATTTTGAACGAGTAACGCTGTTAGAACTTCGATGGCTCAGTATAGAACGTTAGAAGATTTAAAAAAAAAAAAGATAAATAAATCTTTTTTTTAGTGAGTTTCGATTTCGTATTTTGGAAATTTTTCTATTTTATCTGTACTTTAATGAAGGGCTCTCGCTTCTAAACTATATATAGCACTACTACTTTGTTCTTTATACTCATTACCGTTTTAGTAGTATTGGGAGGGATTGAGCTCGATTTGTAATCACGCCAGTGCAATATGTTTTGTGCTCTTTCTATTGTCAAAATAATTAAAAATAGCTATTATTTCTCCTGTACTACTGAACAAGGAAACGCCAAGTGAATGTTGAGGGAAGATGCACGTACTCTACGCTACTTCAGGCGGCGAGCCACTTTTTTGAAAACGGTACACAAATATACGTGTTAATCATTTCCTTTAATCATTCTCAGTTTTGAGCACCGTCGTTGTGGTACCCGCCAATACCTTCCTTATCGTTGGCCCATGTTTGGATACGCTGTATTTAAAATTGAAAAAAAAAAAAAACATGAAAATACATATCGTACTTTCTTAAAGCCAGGGAGGAAACAATTGCCTCTCCTAACTAAACTCATAGATAATATTAATTTTAAATAACGGCGGGTCTCTGGAACATTTTATATACTTAGAATGAAAAATATTTATCCATTATTGGAGGCCTAAAATAGTGAACTTTTATTTTGCCTGTATGCATTGAGTCCTAAAGCCAATTTCAGATTTATTATGCTTTTTATATTTTCTTTGATTTCTAATTGAAATAGATTCAATGCTTTGATTTTTATTTAAAATGCACTAATTGTATTTATTTTATACATTCTTCTAGTGTTTTAAAACAAATTATATTTCAATTAAAAGTTGTTGTGTGTGAAAAAAATACACTATGTTCAATAACGAATTGCAAGAATTATTTGTTTTTTGAATTTGTGTGAAATGATGGGGAAAGGTAGGAACGCCCCGAACTAAAATTGTTGAAAAGACAAAAACTCTCAAATTGAACAAAAAAAAAAAAAAAACTGTAAAAAATAAAACTTGACTTTTACCCAATAATACATAGATCTCTGGTCACAGTGCTTGGTTTTGTTTAGACCCCCTCGCTTTCATTTCATTTTATTACCCAATAATCCGAACAAGCAGACATATTATGCACGCATAACATGAGGAGGAACACTAAGCATCGTTCAAAATGCTGAAAAAAAGAAAAAAGAAGAAAAAAAGTTGCAACAGAATCTGCACATTTTTCGAATAAATAAATTAAAAGTTTTAGAATAAGGACATTTTGGGAGGTCACAATGACTTCCCATCTGAGCGACCTCTGGGGGGGGCGCAATTTTTCAAGTTCGCCACGGGCGCTGGGCAGCCTAGCTACGCTACTGCCTACCACCGACTTACATGGTAATTTTTCTACAAAATGCAAAAAAAAAAAAAAAAATGCATTTATGAGATATTTAAAAGAGGATGACTCTTAAATAAGAACAAACTTCACTTTTTAACGATTACCTTCTTATTTTCTATAAGTCTGGCTTTTTTAATTTGTTACAAAATTGCTAGCTTATCAGTGTTATTATTCAATTACAATTATTAGTTTGAGACTTTCTCATATCTGAGAATTTCTCCTCTTCTAATTTAAATAAATAGAAATGAGCTCTTCCGAGGCAAACCAAAGATCTTTTTGTGAGATCCTGACTACACTTACTACGGAGCTACTCTCGATAATTGTTTATTTGTGAATTTCATATGTTATTTTCATTGAAAATGTGTTTATATCTTATTAATGTTTTTCACTTTTCTCAAACTCTTCATTTTTCTTCCAGATCCAACCAGGGATCACTTGAATTTATTCAGTAATCGACAACAACCGAAGAAAAAGAGGAAATCCCGCACAGCTTTCACCAATCATCAAATCTTTGAGCTGGAGAAGCGGTTCCTTTATCAAAAATATCTGTCTCCAGCTGATCGTGATGAAATTGCCCAGTCTCTTGGCTTGACCAATGCTCAAGTCATCACCTGGTTCCAAAACAGGCGGGCCAAGCTCAAGCGAGATATGGAGGAATTGAAAAAAGATGTAGACGCATCTGACAGACTTGGCATCAGCCATCGAAGCATTCTGAGCTCGCTTCATGAAATGAGCAATAATAAGCAGAAAAACAGCAAATCACAAGAATCCTAAAAACTATTTTGCTGGAGTATGCTAATGTGAATCTTACCCGGTTATTTGTTGTTAAATTTCGCAGTGGGATGCATATAATTCATCTTTCTAGAAAGAAATTGTGAGATCTCTTCGAGGAGATTTGGTATTTTCATTGCTTCCGAATCAAGTTGTAACTATAAGCATGGACTGCATTCAAAGACTGATTTCAAACTTGATTTGGGAGCACTTTTTGTTCCTGTATTACATAAAGCACTTTACCTGAGGTATTTAAAGTCATTAAAAGCCAGCAAAAGTATCCATTTTAATTAAATGAACTTAAGTGTGGTATCACAGAAATATTGCAATAAAATACATTACTGGCCAAAGGTATATTGCAAGCTTGAGAAATCTAATATTTTTACAAAATGTCATACTAATGTCATTTTTTTCAATTAAACTGATCTCATTGTGCAATTGTAATAGAGACATTTAAAGGAACAATCATTAAAGTTTATCATTATGAATAACCGAAAGAAGTGTTGCAATACCCATTGAATTGCATGTGTAAAAAAACTTGACTGTGATTAAAGCTATAGGCGGGACAAAATCATATTGATAGCTTTTCAGCTCAATTGCGCTCATTTATTATCCTCTTATTCTTTTAAGAACTTGAAATTGTTTCTTTATTTAATTTTTTTTCCAAAGAAATCGAAATGGATTGCAGTTTTTGATAAATTGACTTTTTTTTTCTTCCGTATGCCATATTTTCAGCAATTAAATAATCATTTTGTTCAACGAATCAGAGGCGTAGGAAAGGGGGTGGTCCCCAGTTCTGGACCCCGGCTTGGAAGCTCAAAATTAAACTTTCATGATGAAAATTAATTTTTTTTATTTTTTTATTATTACTATTATTATTATTTTTTTTTTGTTCAAAGCATATTTTTCATTATTCAATCGAAGCTCATCTGAGCCAATATTTGAAAAAGTGCCAATTTGAAGTTGGAGTTTCCTGATTGAAAATTTTTTTTTTTTTTTTGCAGAAAAAAATTAATATTGGATTCTAAATCTAAATTGGGTATAATTGCAAGAAAATAAAAGGGGGAGGTCAAGGAAGTTATTTACTCTCTCCTTAGATTACTCACTTTTAAGCCGTTACAGATCTGATGAGTGTTACAGATCTGATGTTAATATGAGCTACATATCTGAGTTTATGCTTTCAGTCTTCATTAACATCTCTAAAAATGATATCATTTCCTTGCATTTTTAACATATAATTAAGACAATTATATTAAAATACATATATTAGCTAAAAAATCAAATTTCACTATAAAAAGCATTTCTTGGAAATAAAAAATGAGCGATAAGGTTTTTAGATAAATAAATTATGAGATTACCAAATCCAAGCTAATAAAACATTTGTTTTGTTTTGAAACAACACACAACTTCAACTTTTTCAGCACACCATTCAGCTGCTTGCTTTTCTTTAATTAGTTGCAGGAAATTTAATTTCTTGATCATAAATTCAAATTTAGCATGCTAGTTATTATCTAGTTATTTAGCGAAGTTATGAGAAATTGAAGCACAAAAAAAAATAAATAAATAAATAAATAAATAAAAAATAATTAATTAATCTAATTTCTGCAGTGTCAATTTTTCTTATTTTACTAACTTCTATTGTCAGGTCATACAAACCACAAATAAAGCAATTGTACTAAAACTCATTGCTTTTCATTTTTAAGAACAAAAATATTCAATATACATGGCTAAAACCTATGATTTTTGCTTTTTATAATTCTGAAACGTGTGAGTTAGTTCTGTAACATATTCGCGGTTTTTCAATGTTACCGCTCTGACTGTTACCGATCTGACAAACTGACAAAGTTTTTTTTTTTTATTTCCGAGTCGATTGCGCTAAACCAAAATCAAACACGTGGTTTTTTTCACTTGTAATAAAGGAATATACTTATATATAAAATAACTTTTAAAACAATAAAAACTGCGCATTTTAGCGCGTGTTACCGATCTGATGACTTAAATGACACACATTTCTTAAAATCACTTAAAAAAATCTTAACTGCAACTTTAGATGCAGAAAAGCAACTTTTTAATTACGATGCGATAAAACATCACACCAGTTACTCAGTGTCACGTGGTATCGGTGCAGGAAATGATTTTGGGAGAATAAATATAGATCGGAAGTTATTGTTACCGCTCTGACGGCGGAATGAGGGACACGCTTATTTTGCATCGGCTAGAAAATCCGAAATCGATTAAAACAAAAATGAAGTAAAATATTAACAAAGGGGTAAGAATAGAATCGTTTTTTGTGCAAGTGCGTTTTTTTTTGGAAGTTAGAAAGTGCACATGACCTGTTTGCATGCTAAGCTTTGCTACTGGGGACACGTTACCGATCTGATTTTTGAACTATAAAAGAAATATTTTCTGAAGAAAAAAAAATTTTTTTCTGATGTTATTAGAGGAAATGAAAGCAAAATCTTATCTTCTTCCTGAGGAAAATTATTTTTTTAACTTGTTATTGAAATACTACAGAAAATTCACTTGAGACTCAAATTGGCACTTTTCTAAATATTAGCTCATCTAGTGTACATTTAAAATTCATCATTCATTATTTCGATTGTATATTTAGCATTGAAATAAAATTCCGATTACTTCTATTGACAATTCTAAGCCCTAGATTTTACTCGCAACGTCGCTGCAAAAATATGTCTTGTCTTAAACTAACTTAATGTATTGAAATAAAAAAAATCAGTTAAGTTGAAAAAAAAATCTAACAGTGCTTTTTTTCATCTTTCTTTTATTTTTGAGAAACTCTTACATTTCTCAGAGTTTCAATACTTATGGGCCAGTACTGTAGGTAACATATATACCTATGTGATTGGCATAAACTAACTTTTTGCTTCATTAAAATTATGAGTAAATGGGAAATGCAAGTAGTCATCTATCTCATAATCACGTAGCATTTACCATTTTCAGTTATACTTTCGAAAAGTAGTCATTTTCAAAGAAAATTAAATTTGAAAGAGTGCAAAAGGGAAAATAAAAGAAAGTCGGAAATATATTTTAAAATTTTTTAGTTTGAACCTTATTACAAATTAGTTTTACATTTCTTTCTGATCTTAAATTGTTTAAATAGAGATTTATTGTAGAAATTCATTGAATGGTGCACATTATTTGGGCAGTAACAGTATTTGGATAAAACTGAAGTTCTGATAAATCACGTAAATCATAAATTTGACAATTTTGCAGCAAAATATTATTCAATACGTATATAAATGAACATTGAGCCTGTTTCTTTTTCAAAATATTTTATATGGTTTTAGACTACTGGTCAAATTCAAAACTTTTCTGACATGAAGAATATCTATATTTTAAATACCGTAAAATGGGGTGTATAGGAACAGCGGAGTGATTCGGAACAAAACTTCCTTATCATACAACGAAATTCTTCATAAATATACCATCGGGTATTTTTGGAAGTTAATTTTTTTAAAAAGGTAATATTATAAGAAGTATGAAAAAAAAATATTTTTGTCATTCTGGCAACACTATTGACGTCTGTGCAAGGTTGCAAACGGGATGGTAAAAAACCTCAAGTTTTCGTGGTCTGCAAAACTTTGTATGTAAGTACAGACCCCTTTATATTTCAAATCTAAGAGCAGTGTTTTTTAATCATGCATATATCTGAGTAACAGTGTACCACATTAGAAGCGACAACATATTTCAATTGTGGCATAAAAATAAAAAATTCCTCATAATGTCATAGGATAAGGATTTGCGGGGTGAATCGCAACACTTTGTTCTGTTGTTCCAATTCAAACTTATTTAAAGGAAACTATTTGAAAAATCGAGATTCTAACCCCAATTCTTCTTGTCAAGACAAGGACAAGGATTTATTCCTATTTATCCCTTCTCACGAGCAACTTGATCTTAGAATGACAGAAATTTGCAGATTAAAAAAGATTTTTGCTCCAGGAGACATTTTTTTTTACTTAAAATACATGGGGGAAAGTCATACAGACTTTATGTAGCAAAAGTCCAGCTCACAGTGATGAATAAGTGGAAAAATCTTACAGGACAATCCCCGAAACCCCGAGATTTTAAGAAACTAAAGAAAAGGCAGCTTTCATCCCAGAAGATGTTACAAAAAAACTTAAGCCAAGCCACAACTGCTATAGTTTTAAGGACAAGTCATTTGTGGACGACATGAGTGACTTAAATTTATGTTAAATCTTTGTTTTTCAATTCTAAAGCATTTCTTAAAATTAATTTTAATTTTTCATAAGTTCAAAATTATTTTGAATTATGACAAATCATAAACGCTTACTGGTATAGAAAATAAACTTTTATTTGACAGTAACGATCTGTTCTTATTCTCCCCCATCAATATTATTCATGTTTTTGAATCCTATTACAGGTTAAATTGAAAAAAACTAAAAATTTTAACAAGTGTTTCGATTGACCTCTATTAGCGGGGTGATTCGAAATACCCCTAAATTCCTTTTTATGTAAATAATAACTGTTCAAAATGCTTTATCTTTGCTTGGAATATCAAAAGCAAAGCAAGACCGAAGTTTTTACCCAAAAGTCAAATTAAAAAAAATCTTTTAGCAACTTCCTTTACAATCAAAAGCTGAAAAGTGTTCCGATTCACCCCATTTTACGGTAACTTCATAAATGTGTTACTGCTAACTCTTTCACGAATTAGCCATTGAAATAATATTGAAAACAGCTTTGGAGTGCTTTTATTCGGAACTTTGTAAAATGTATACCAGTTTAATGAGAAGTTCGTCCATAGCGAGCCTATTTTCTCGCATACCAGCATCAATGTTTCAGTATCTGCTAAATATTTTGGGTCACTAGCAAAAACTGAAAGCTACTTCAAATAAACTTTTTCAGCGTTTAAAAATGGTTCTTGGTAATTAAATATGTGTCTCTTTTATGTAAAATATATATTTAGTTAATGTGGAAACGATGTCGCGATCTTTCTCTCAAACTAGACAGAAAAACAGTCATTATACTTCATTAAATTACAAAAAAGGCGATGCGTTTCAATAAATTATAACTATGAATGAACTTTTCAGGATGCGCATATTAAATACATGGTATTTTTTCATTTATTTATAAAACTGTAAGATAAATAAATGGTAGAGCTCAAATACAAAAAACATAACTGAAATATCAAATTATTTCACGGTATAAATTTCTGAATTCAAACAGGTAAAATAAATTAAATAAATAAATGAACAAGTAAAATAGAAACGACTTTCACACTATTTTCTAAAATGACAACTATCTCAAGAATTTTTTTAAATATTATAAAAATTATGTTTTAGTAAAGATACTCCTTCGTTGAAAAGTTTTCAACTAAGAAGTTAAAAACTAAACAGAGTACAAAGAGTGAATTTTCGCAGCATTTTCAGTACAGTGATTTAGGGTAGTAAAACGCTCAATGGTTGGGTTTTCAATGCATTATGTTTAGAAATAAGTTGAAAACACTGAACAGATTTTATTGTTTTACTCAATAATTCTGATGTTACTGTTTAAAAGCTACTCTTGACTGCTAATTTGAAAACGTTGAAATCTCATACGTTGTATTATTATATGCAATATAGTAAAATAAAGAAACATTTTAATAAACAGAAAAGGAAAGTTATAAAATATTTAGCAAGCTAAATTTTCTGATTCAAAGTTGTCCTATTTTCAATAATATAATTTATCTTCGGTCACCATCGGACGTGGTTAATAATTCGAATGAGGTTGATAGTTTATTTTAAACGGTTTTTCTTATTATTATTATTTCTTTATTTTTGATAACAAGGATAGACCAACCAAAGAATGACCTTGTTTTTATATTTTTTTTTGAAACAATAATTAAAAAAAATCGAATGATAAACTGGCAGCAGTAACTTTCTTCTGCACAATCCCAAAAAGAAAACGCTAGAAAATCCTGTGTTTATTCAATGATTGGGGTGTTTGTTTACTATGGTTTTTCATTTCACCCCCTCCCCCCCCACACAAAAAAAAAATAAATAAATTTTTAAAAAACCTAAGGCAGAACAATATAAATTTTCTCAATTTTTTTAAAACCTAATATTTTTCACCTAATATGTTTTTACTGTCATGTGGCAATAGCTACAATTTAACCGATGAACTTTTGAAATTAAAATTGCTCTTAGATCTTCATTCACTGATTGGTCTACCCTAAAAAACATACTAGTTTTTAGTCAATTTAATGCCAACAGAGAGAGTAATACTATTAAAATATGCTTTGGACAGTTTAAAATCGAAAAACTCTGGCAACTTTTTATCTAAAAAAACTTTTAAGTAAATAGTACAAAATAATCAGTTTTCACATATTTACTATCTTTAAAGAATATATTTCATGGTGATTTCAATCAGTCAGTTCGTGAGAAAGACCTATTGTCTGCTATACTCGAAATACCTGGTAATATTGTGCTTTTGTAATTAGTATACTGTACATATGCTTAAGGTGTAATGTTTGAAGAATTAATTCCATTGTATGTGTGCAATTCAAATTGCATTGTTATTTGTGAACCTATCGTTCTAAAGATTTAATAAAGTCCTGGTTCAATACTTTTGGTGCAATTATTGTTAGTGTTTTTTCAATCATTCTCACCACTATACTTATAATTTATGTATTTATTTGTCGCACTGATACTTGATGCAGCTTGAATCATCTAAGTGTTTGGAAATTGTTCGAACCGGACAAGATAGGTAAATGTACAAAATAGAGTTTGAAAAAGTTTGAAAATTTACATAGATATTAAAAATGCAGCTATAAAACTTTGTTTTATGTATTTTACACTTATATTCCTTACATTTAGTAGTTGCTAATATCTATTTTATTTTTTGAAAATTGCATTAAAGCTTTTTTCTTCAAGTTTTTACAACAATAAATCATCGAATTTTCAACTTTAACTTTGCATTTTTCAAGTAAACTTGAATTTTTGTAACAATTGAATTTATAGCCTTAATGCCTTCAACCAGGCTGTCTGATTTTCTCCTAACACACGCAGAGTTTTTCAAAACTCAGTACATAATGAATGAATACACTGCAAAAAGTGAACTGTTGTTTTTACAGTATAGTACTGGTAGCCGAGGTTCCAATTTAAAACTGTAAAATGCACAGTAATGAACTAAAACTAGCCATTTTACAGTTTCTTACAGTAAAGTTAGAAATTTTGCAGTTTATTTCCGTAAAATTTTGCCGAATTATACTCTAAAAACAACAGTATAATACTGGCAGCAGAGGTTACAGTTTAAAACTGTAAAATGCACATTAATAAACTGTAAAATTAGCAGTTTTACAGTTTATTACTGTAAAACTAGCAATTTTCACTGTTTATTACTATAAATTTAACTGTTTAGTACTGTAAAAACAACATTCATTTTTTACAGTGTAAGAAAATAGCGTTAAATAAGTTTAAAGTGTAAATGTGTGTACTCATACCCAGGTAGCACAAATAACATTTAAACGTTTTATAAACGTTTTTAAGCGGTTGATACAACGTTAATAACCATTTTACAACCTTTAAAAAACGAAGTGTGCTACTTGGGATAGAAGACATATCGTGCTAAGTAAGAAAAACTTCATCAATAAAATCCAAACGAGGTAAAAATATTAAAAAATGGCAATTTTCCTTCAAGAGTGCCGGAAATAAATTTGTTAGAATACGTATGAAATAAAATGTAACATAAATTGTATCTCGTACTTTAAATTACATATTGACAAAGGAAGTAACCCGATCAAAACATGCAATGAAAACCACCAGCCATTCTTTTCTTTCTTTGTTCTTTAATTACTTTTCTTCTTCCTCGCTTGACATTGTTTAGCTAAAACGAAAATTACATATTTGGTTCGTATTAAAACGTACAGACAATGAAGTAATAGCTAACAAAAGGTTATCATACAGCATCAAGAGCGCTTTATTTCTGTGGCGCCTTGTTTGCTTTTTGGTAGGAATAGCATTATTGCGTGATTCTATTACAAGCTATCGCGTGCCAATTACTACAAGCACACTACATCGTTATTGCCATATATAAATTTTTCTATGTAAATCAATGATGATAAACTTATGCATTTTACACATCTGCTTTCCTGTCAATCATACTTAAAGAATTTTAACACTGAATTTTTTCCCCTTACAAGTAGCTGTTTCTTCCTCGAGGAAAACAAAGAAGTTGTACTTTGTACTCCTGTAATTAATCGATTGACAGTTATGGACATATCTGATATTTTTTCTATATATAGATACATAAATAGTACTTTTATTGAAAATAAATTGCTTGAAATGAAAAAGTAGTGGTGTTTAGATATTTAACGTACTTGAAAAGGCGTAACTTCGTACATATTTCAAATCTTTTTTTTTTTTAAGTGTATTTGTTTCTCAACTTGATGAAGAGCATTTGACCGAACTTTTTGGAACACTAACGAGCTACAATGCGATTATGTAAATTACGTACAAAACGAAGTTTATCGACTGAAACTTACAGCCACGTGAACTCATAAATATTATGTGAAGAAAATATTAAATACCTATCCATAAATCAGCATGAAAACACTTGTATTTGCTGTTACTTTTTAGACAATAAAGCAATCGCCTGCATTTCTCGAAATGTATAGTTCAAGAAAGGTAGAAAAGAAAAGACGGATTGTATATCATCGTAAAAATTACGTTGATAAGTGTCGTAATTCATATTTTTAGTCTGATTTCTACACACGTGGCTCTTTCTTTGTCTGATGAAATGTATCACAGCAGCTCTATTTTTAGTTTATCCTTCTGAAAAAATAAAAATAGGTCTTAAAATAATCTTACAAAAATACAACAAATGTTAAAAACAAATTGTTCTCAAAATGGTTTTTAGTCGGTCTAATCGACAAATTAATCTATGCTCATGATCATAAAACTTATTTTGACACACTTTAAGAATGAAATCTGTTGCATTTTAAGCCAATAACTTATTTGATGTGCAACTTTTCAATGAATTAAAATTTTAGGTAATAATATTTTTTTTCTCTGCAGTCTATGATGGCAATATACGTAAAAGATACGTAAAAAGCATGACATATTACTACATTCGATAATTATTACATTTAAAAAAACATTTTGAGATGAGCCTATATTGTCCCTGCTGGGCGAGATATACGCTGGTTCTGCATTTCAAGATTCGCAATAACTTATTTTCTACCTATGGGTATCTTCCCAGCTTAAGAGATTAAAGTTACGATACTTGTTCAGCGGGAACTTATATTTTATTAATGTGTGTATTTATCACCCATAAAATTTCAAAAAATAAACTTAATGCTACGTGGTTAAACAAAGATGAGTAACAGCCACAGCAACTCGAATTGCCTTCACACCCATCTCCTCAAGCAAGGAAATCAGTATTTGCCTCGCCCTTTTAGTTTTCAAAAACCCACAGTTTACAACAGCGTCTATTCTTACAGAACCATCTGATAGTTAATTTATCAGAGTGGAGCCTGAACATCGAATTGAATAGGCGAATCTTCCCTAGTCCACACGCCCACAAACGCACCATTCGAACAACCTCCTCGACACCTATAGGTGATAACGACACGGCCCCAGAAGCTACCGCACAAACTAATCTGGCTAATATTTTTCCACCTGACAATTGTGAGGAAAATCAATTGGAAATAATAATAGGGCTTGCTCGGCGAAACGTACGTTTGGACAGACAGCGTCGGACACGGGGTCCCACCTTTTTCCACTGGCAGAAGCCGCCATGGCAGATGGTTCGATGTCAATTTATGATTACGCTGAAAGCAAAACTGAAATCTCGGTGCTTTAGCAGATGAATATACCCGCTTATTATGTAGGGAAATTGGAAAATTAAATGGGCTCAATAAGTCGCGTTTTTTAGTTTTAATGAAAAGATAAACAAAATCGCGCGATTATTGTTATTAATGATTTGAAGTACGTGGCTTTATTTTCGTTAAAATATTGCTGGAGCTATTTTTAAGCATCCTCATTAAAGTACTGCATCTGAAACGAGTGAACAACACTATAATATGCGGGACTAGAAAACAAATGATACTTAGATTAATTAGATTTAAGATTTTTTGTTTCATTATGATTTAAAGTACTTAGTGCAGCTTTCGGCATTGTTAATATTTTTTCAGATCTTTAGAACATTCTTGAACGATGTTTAATTGTATTGAGATAACTATGATAATCTTCCCCAGTGTTTGAAAAATTATTCGGTAGCAAGATAATGCAACAAAATATAAAGGACTTGTTGCTGAAGAACGGTCAAACTAATAAGGTTAAAAATACGCTTTGAAAAAAGACAAAAAGAGAGAAAGACAAATTTAACTTTGAAATTAAGTTTATTGATTGATTTTGGCTTTTTTTTAAATATTTCGCTTCAATTTATGTTTCAGAAAATTTATACTTTTATGACAATGTAATGATATTATTCAAAAACCTGATAGGTCTAATATGAAAACCATATCAAACATTTTAATGGTGCACTCAAACTAGATATCTTGACGATTAAAAAAGGAATCCTTAGAACATTTTGAGACAGTGGTTTCTATCTCAGAATTCACTCAAAATTAAAATCGATAATTATTACATTTTAAAAAACATTTTGAGATGAGCCTATATTGTCCCTGCTGGGCGAGATATGCACTAGTTCTGCATTCAAAGATTCGCAATAACTCGCAACCCAGGTGTTCCACCTATTGTCGTACCCTACGTGTTTTACAAAGCTTCTTCTACTCACCAGAGTGTAGAAAAAACGAGAGTTTAATAGGCAAGTTTTGTCAGCATTACCGTCACATTACTCTTGAAAAAAATTGTAGACTCTGTCTAATCAGTACTTGTCTTATGTTTAAGTCAAATTACATTAAATGATAAGAGCAAGAAATGATGAAATAATGAAAAAAGTTCAGCCTTCTGTTTCTTCTTTTTTTTTGTTCTTTCCCCACCTTTTTCGACTTTTTTTCTTCCCGCTCGTATGCTTCCTTGATTATAGCTTACTACTGCCTAATATGTTATTTTATCTTTTAGCTTCGACTTGTTTTCTTTCAAGATCACGGTAACTCATTCATCCCCTCTCCCTCCGCTGTCTACTGAACTATAAATATATTTTTCACAAAAGCGTGAAAGAAGGTTTGTTGTGGAGTAAAAATATCGATTAAAACTAAAAAATATGTAAAAGAAAAAACAAATACTGGAAAAAAAAAATTTGCATCCCCCCCCCCTGTGGTAGTTTTTATTTCATTTCAAGCCAAGTGTGGTAGTCTTTATTAAATTTCAAGTGTGACAATTTTTAATAAAAGCGTATAGGGGAATAAATGCCACAATAACCACAGACTCTTGACACATGAATGTTTCTTTTATTAATTTTAGATTATTAATGTAGTGCCATAACGTTTATGTATGACTGACTACCTATTCTATACATACGCCAAGTGTCATAATTATTATTTATGTTATTAATATCAGTAATTAATCATTAACTTGTTAAATATACTCAGAAAATATCTTAGCCAAACAGAAAAATACACACAGCTTACTTCACAGCTTTTTTTTCGTAGCTCGTTATCGCCATCAATACCTATGCAAATTTTAATATTCTCAGAAATTCTTTCTTTTTCAAATTGCGTACAACACCGATGCAAAGCATTTTTACATTCTCATTCAAAATCCTTTTTAAAATAGCGTTCACGCTCAAAATTTAAATTCTGGTCCCGTAGCACGGGCTATGTTGCCGAAGTAAGAGTATGCTGTTGAGAGAATGGCATAAACACAAAACTGCACCAACAAACACTCAGCCTTTTGACTAAACAATGGTTTTGTTGGCGAGCTATGGTTTTTCCTGGCGAGCTGTGAAGCGGAAGTATTGACGGAGGTTTTAAATGTAGTGAACTTATCACCACATCCTCCCCCTTGAAACAGTTTTAGAAAAAAAAAAACCAATGACCCATTAGGGGGTAAAAGTAGTCAAAGACAAGTGAGGCAGTGCCTTGTCGCACAAAATGCCTCTGCTAGGGAACCGGAGATAGAGCAATATACTCAGAAACCAACAATTTCCTTTTCCACGCAAAACAGAACTTTCAACCGACAACCAAAACTAACAGAAATACCAAAAAAAAAAAAGTTAAGATATTTGTCATTTCAAACTATTACACATGGGTGGTATAACTTAAACAATAGGTAGTCATGCACATTAACAGAAATGTAATAAAACATAACATGCACTATGTGTACAATACCGAAAAAATGATAAAATAACAATATTAACAGATAATACAAAATTTTACCAAAATACACATAACTTACACAAAATTAGTTTGCTGTAATAATATATAAAATTTCAAAAATGACAACCATCAAAGTAAACAGCAAAAACATTTTTCAAGTAAACAAAACCCAACTAGTGGTGGCCAACCACTTTGAAACAGTTTTACCAATAAATGTCGATATAAATCAATACCTATTCTATATATACGCCAGGTGTGATAATTATTATTTATATTATTAATATCAGTAATTAATCATTAACTTGTTAAATATACTCAGAAAATATCTTAGCCAAACAGAAAAATACAATACTTCACCGCTTTTTTTCGTAGCTCGTTATCGCCATCAATACCAATGCAAATTTTAATATTCTCAGAAATTCTTTCTTTTTCAAATTGCGTTCAACACCGATGCAAAACATTTTGACATTCTCATTCAAAATCCTTTTTAAAATAGCGTTCACGCTCAAAATTTAAATTCTAGTCCCGTAGCACGGGCTATGTTGCCAAAGTAACAGTATGCTGTTGAGACAATGGCATAAACACAAAACTGCACCAACAAACACTCAGCCTTTTGATTAAACAATGGTTTTGTTGGCGAGCTGTGAAGCAGAAGTATTGACGGAGGTTTTAAATGTGATGAACTTATCCCCCCCCCCCCCATTATTCTGTGTAGGATAGAAAAATTCACGAGATGTTGGTTTTATCGCCATTGAACCCGCCCCCCTCATGAACCTACTGGCTCCAAAATTTAATTTGTTCGTGTATATACCCCCCAATATCTATTTGTAGAGCAATTTTTGTCTGATTCCGTCCGTTACAACTTGAGACATAGCAGTCACAAGAAACGAAAAATAACGTTCGATTACTCAAAAAAATTTGAAATATGGGCTCCAAAATTGAATTCCTACCTGCATCATCTATAGAAGCTACTTGCGGACCAAATTTTGTTTGATTTCACCCATTACTTTCTGAGACATAGCAGTCAACTAAAGCGAATAAAACGCTCGAATCCCCCCCCCCCTCAGGAAGAATAGGGGCCATAATTTAATTTGCACCAATTTACATGGGGGCACATATGTGCACCAAATTTAGTTCAATTCCATACTGTTATTTTTACTCTAAGCAGCCACGAAAAAAAAAAAAAAAAACATACATACATACAGACTCATACACAGGCGGACAGATAGAGAGACATTTTCCAAAAATGGTCAAAATGGGCTCAGGAATTCGAAAATTTTCACGAATCAATGCTTGTTTTAATACATATTAAATATAAAAAAAGTAAAAAACATATATAACGACAGACTAAGTTTTCTTTGCTCAAGTTCTCTTTTAAATAGATATGAATTAATTACCTATTTTTAAAAGTTGCTTTATTAGAAGTATAGCCCTGATTTTTAATTTGTATTACTTTATTTCCCTTTCATTGAATTTATTCTTTTAAACTTTCTTTAAAAAATAAAATATATATATATATTTTCCGGAGAAATGGACTAAGATTCTGCTATAAATCGACACCAAAAATAAAATTATGCCATGGACAATTTTTTTTCCCCAATGAACAGGTTTTAAATCATTTTCACTAAGTTTTCAAATAATTACCTCGAAAAGAGTTATGACAGGAATTACATATAAAGAGCCGACCTCACCTTAGTTGTCTGAAGCTAGACACTTAATATGATGAATGGCCTACTAATGTAACGTCTAATTTAGAGTCAGTCGTGCACTAAATGGTCTATCTCCGATCTATTTTAGAGTCAAGAGCTCGTTTAGAAGTTATATTGCGTCAAATATAAAGACGTCGCCCTCAAAATATATACCCCATCCTCCATTTAATTTTCAAAATCATTTGACATGCTCGATTTACGTTAGTAACTAAAACTATAAGAAAAAAAATTCGATTTCGTTTAAAACCACTGAATTTTACCTTCCCGCTCACGTGCTACGAACCAGAGTAATTTGTACCCACATTGGAGGCTAATAAAGTGGTCAGGTCTAATAGTCCCACCCCAGCACCTATTATGAGATACGGATCATTGACTTGATGTGGTCTATCTCGTTAAGGTTGTTTAAAAACTTTGAAAAACAGGTACGCAAAATTATATGTATTAGACAAAAAGCTTTCAAAATATTGATGGTGAACTATTTGTTACCAATAAATGAGACACCGCGTAGGAAGCTTGCACTGATAATGGAATTGCGTTTCCGAATCTATTAGAGCAAATCATCATCGCATCAATCAGTTTTGTACTTAGTTTAACGTTTAAAAATGTAACAAAGTCCAGCATCATTATTTTAAAGCATAGTGCTCGAATGAAATTATCGAAAAAAGAAAAACATTGCGAAGCGTTTTCTTTCCCTTTTCTTTTCTTTTCTTTCTTGTGTTTTTTTTTTTTTTTTGAAGAAAGATGCAGGTGAACGAGTCAAGTGTCAGCATGAGAGGCAGCATTGCAATGAAGCTTCGCAGTGTAAGAAAAAATACAACTTCGCAAAAAATTGTTTAAAAATGTTTTAAACCTACGTTTCAAGTTTCTTTCACTATAAGCATTTCTGATTCCGATTAAAAGTAGGCTCTTTCCGATAAAAAATTTGGGCAGTTCAGCATTGAATCTAGCTGGTGTGATATAATAATTATTTACTATTTACAACATTTGCATTTGGGAGCAAGCAGCATAAACCAATGATTAATCCTCAAAAAAACTTACAAATGCTTTCTTAATAAAAACGCGAATTTAGAGTTAGTTATAAGAGAATAAGCGAAGTGTTTGGGAGTTTTGACTAGATATTTTTATTCACCTTTATTTTTTGAATTATTCTGGATAAATCATTACAATCAGGTACGCATTTATCTTGAAAATTTTGAATGAGTAAAGCATACAGGAGTTTTTTCAAATAGGATTCAAATGTCTAAAACTCAAAAGAGGAGGTGCCTGAAAAAATTGGGACATCAGTTTATGAAAGTAAAACGTAAAGGAAGCATTTATATACAATTTACTTGAGTTACACTAAAGATCAAAAAATGAAACTCGACTGTCGCGTACGTCGATTTTTAGGTGTTCATTTTTCGAGTTTTAGATTTGAAGCATGTTTAGACCAAATTTTAGGGTGAATGATTGCTTTTTTAAGTTTTATTTTATTCTCTTACAATCATTGATTTTACTGAAAAATCATTTGCGGTTTTTAAATAGATGGTGTCGACTCTGATTGTGATTCACACAGTGGACTCCTTTATTTTTTTTTTTAATTCAACTAGTATTTACATAGGAAACCTATTGTAAACTCAACTGTAAAAAAATAATCATGAAAAGTAATCTGGTAGACTTAAATTAAAGATAAAAATTATCGCATGCAGAATATAAATTTTAATCACTTTATTTTTTTCCGTGTAAAGATTTAAAGAGTAGAAATGCATTACAAGGTCTTCCGCAGGAACTGGCCCAATATCAACTTTAGTGCTTAAACATATTTGATCAAAATCAAGTACCACTTCTTTCGATGTTTGTTTTCACTTATTACGCACTTGATCACACTTATTACGATTGTGAAGTCACGTTAAAGGTTTTTTTTTCTTTTGCTTTTTTTATACCCACTATGGACTATGCCCTTTTGTGATGATTGTGACGTCCCACAAATGTGCCTCGTTGTTTAAGTTATGACAACTGTCAAAGAGTTTTTTTTAAATGCATATTTTAATTGAATCACTTTTGAAAAGCATATTTTAAAAAATCACATATTTTATCCTTTCATTTTTGAAATTATACGCTCTTATTTTGAGCACTCTTAAAAATTACAAATTTCTCAGTCAAAAAAAATTCTGAATCAATGCGCAAAACGAACTTTAGCTCATTCTCAACGGAAGATGAGTAACTAACCTCGAATTAATCTCCATTTACTAACAATAAAATGAGCTCAATTTTAAATATGCAATTTTCACTAGAAAAATAAGCAGCATATATACTCAATTTTGTAAAACATTTATGGGATGAAAATTTATCTACTTTGCCATGTTGCCAAGGGAGAAAGTTGTGACGGCTGAGTTAACCGCCGCTCTAGCTAGCTATAACGCGATGGATGCTATAATTCTAGGTTTGAGATGAGTGCTTCAGATAATTTGCACGTTGAATAAAGAGAGAGAGAGAGAAAAAAAGGGGAATATAAAGCACGGAAAGTTTCGATACTCGGCTGAAGGGAGGATGGATAGGAAGTCAGGTAACGGTAATTGGTTCATTGTGTTAGGAATTATATACATTAAATTTTTGTTGATTTATTTAAGCTGATAGATAGAAGGAATTTAATTGAACATTTAGAATTATGCATGAGAAAAAAAATTCTAATTTTATAATTGATGATTTTTACCTTCGCTGAATGAAGTGCGCATGAGTCCTAATAAAATGAATTTGTTTTCTTAATTTTGTCTGATTTTTTTTTTTTTTTTGTAGCGATTTAACTTTGTTTCAAGGGTTTCAATTTTCAGATTCATTTAAGTCATTATTTGGAGAAAAAAAATCGGTTTTCTTTCACACTTTTCAAACTATTTCGTGTTGAATTTATACTTCATCGGCTCGTTGTTCTGTCTACCTAAAAGATGGCTTATCAAAAGGTATTGAATAAAATAAGTTTCTTGGACCTGCTCGCTGGAGAAAAATATCTTTCCTGTCCGTATTGTGAACGGGGTATTGTATCGACGAACAAAAAAAGCTTTTTTTTTTTTTTTTTTTTAATTAAAACTTTGACAGTGAAAGCTTTGAAATTTTCAACTGAGAAAAATTGCCAAATTAAACAGAAAGTTATAGGTTCTGACAGAAAATGTTCCTCTTACGTCACAGCGACCAGCAAAAAATCAAAAGTAAATTTTTTCCCCAGGTACAAGTTTCCCTACTATCAAACTATAAAAAAATAAAATAAATTTCTTTAATTTCAATGTAAAACATATTAAACAACACTTGATAAACTCAAAAACGATATCGAAAAATCCATGTTTACTTCAATGAAAAGGGAGAAAAATTCGTGCACATATGTGCAGCTTATGCAGCACAGGATCATATCCTCTACCCGATTCTTCGGTGTTTAAATAAGGACATCGGAGTCTTAATAAGGATAATCATGGCTTTACTGGGCAATGATCAATTTTTCTAGGTTACTAAATTACATGAAAAAATTACGGTAAGCAGAGACAGTTTTTTCTTTTTGAATTTGTCAACTGCATAAATTAGGTTTTAAAATTAATAAACAACTTCTCTTTTTTTTCTGTCTTTCTTTTTTTTTAAAGTAAGTTACAACACAGATAGAGAAACAAAACTTGATACAAATAAGATCAGGTTGCTTTGACAATCCCCTCTTGTCACAACTTTTGCTAAATCTTTGTTTGGGAACAAAAAAAACAAAAAACTGCTTGTTGATAACGCTTTATCATCAGTAGGCTTTCGCATAACGATGAAGTCACGATGTAGCTAATCTTATGACGCTACTGCATAATATATTGATGAAGTTAATCTTTTTTTAGGAAGTTATGCAAGTGTTGAAAATATATTACACTTAATCAAAAATAGTATTAAAACTCGGCAAGTGAAAGTGATTTGTATATCCCAACAGGCCTCCTAAAAATACTTCTGACCTTCATATCACACATCATACCGATATCGACACAAGCAAATTGGCATTGAAGTAACCACGCTTCCGTGTCCTAAACACAACACGAAAATCTCCCCTATATCATTTGAAAGCAGCCTTCTTCCGGAAGTCGCATGCTTCTTGACACCGGTGGTGTCTTCTAAACTATATAATTTAGAAACGACGTGTATTTAGCGAACGTGAGATGCTGTTACCAGTGGCTCAGAATTCCTGTTTACTTGTATGGCAGCTCTATTAGTGCGTGCAAACGAAACGGTACAAACTTGACATACATGTATTTTTTTGAGAACTATTCTTTGAAATAAAATTAAAAATATATATTGTCATTTTGATTTTTCATTTCTTTGACAAAAAAAAGGAACAAGGTTTTGAAATGAGTATTTCATTTTTTTTTTGTGAAAATGTAAAAAGAAAAACAAATTGGTAGGGATGATTCGGCAATAGTAAGAAGTTTTATCATTTTATATATGTTTAAAAACCCGTGTTTCTATTTCTCTTTGTTTTTAAAAATTAATTCAGCTATTTATTTAATAATTTATTTTATAATAACATTTTTAGAACTATTCTGTAGCTAATTTGAAAGAAATCTGATACACAAGCATTTCGTTCATGCCTTTCAAGAAGTTTTTTTCTGTAGTTTATGTTTTATTTGTTTGAATAAATTACGTAAGAGTTGTTAAATGCATGCTGCTAAAAAGCGTTTCAAATGCAGTTAAATGTGCTACTTACTTTCCTCTTTTATTACTTATGTGTTTTAAAAGTTGAGAGTTAAGGAAGGGTGCTCAAATTTGGACCTCCACTATTCAATCAATGCCCACAGAGCAAGAAATACTTATATCTGCTTAAAGCTAAACAAAACAAAACTTTTCACTCTCTTCCCATTGTCGGCTCTTTAGGTCTTTGTGACTGAACGAATCTTAAGCTCAATTAAGACCCTTAATGCATTTCCGGTCGGCTAACAAGGACTGTATTAAAAGATAGATTGAGATGTGTAAAAACTCAACCATCTCTTGCACCACGGTGAAACTGAGAATTGCTTGTCAAATCTGTCTCGTTTATGCAGTAGTGCTTACTCAGTCAATTTTTTCTCCCTCCTTTCGCTGCACGTAATTACTATCTTAAAAGAGTGCGTAATAAGAAGTAAAAAGACAGCAAGGATCTTTCTAAAGCGTATCCAACCCAAAGCAGGTGCCTGTCATGAGATGACGAAAAAACTTCCCATTCAATTCTTGAGCACGCGATGTAGGGGTTTCATTGAAGTTGGTCTGACACACTCTGGTTCTCCAAATCCAGAGGGTGTTATTGTCGTCGCGTGAGACTGGCTATCTGTCCGTCCTGAACGCGAGGGGTTCCAGTTGGTCTGAAACAAAGGGAAGAATGTAAATCCACGACGGGAAGCAATCATAATAATGACAGATTGCTTCATTCTGGCCAATCGGGAACAGTTCGCAGGATGCGAGACGGGTGACGAAAAACAGCTTATTTGATGTCTTTACTAACCAGCTTCCTCGTAGCGATCCATCAAATTAAGATACACTGAACTTGACAGTGAATGATCACATGACCATGATTTTGCCGAATTAAAGTGGTAGTAATTAGTGATTAGATAACCGATGACTCTGGTCATGGTGCATTTCCTACCGCAGGTTAATGAAAATACATGGCAAAAGTATCATCTTTTATCTGACAAGAAGATATATCGGCTTTGATAAAACAGTACTTTTCGGTGTTGGAAGTGATACAATCCCTGAAGCTATCGTACATGGATTACATCTTATATCTAGACATTTTCGAAGATGTAATGCTAAATGATGTAACATCTGCTGATGCAGAAATTAGATTCAACAGATATTAGTCTTTCATGAAAACCGACAGTTCTATATTTATTCATCACTACATCTTATTTTGCTTCCTATTCAAGATACTTTGTTATTATCAGAATAGGCTTAGTCCTGTATTTAAATTTATCATTTTTGGAAAAATAACTTTTTCAATGAATACTATGCACAGTTATTTATTTTTTAAAAAGGAATCAAATGATTTATTATTTTCTTCCAGCCCAAAAATATTGATAAATGTTTTACAGATTAAGAAAAAAGGGGAAATGCTACCGCTTAGCCAACTAAATTCCTGAGATTAAAGAAGAGGCATAAATATTTTAATGTTATAACGAACTTAAGAGCCGTTTTTTTTAAGAATCAGGCAGTCAAAAAACTTGACATTTTTGATTTTGCTGAAAATTTCAGAATATGGTCTTTATTTAAAATTATTAAACACGTGTTTTTTTATTTTTCCAAAAAAAATTTTTTTCTTTCCATTTTGGGAGGTCAAAGTTGGACTTTGCTCTTTTTTTCAATAAAAACATGCCAACTTAGATGAGCCAATACTTTTTGCTTTAGGAGTGAACCGTGGAACTGACAATTATTTTGTGTTCTACTATATCCCCCCTAACTGTAAGTACATAAATATTTGTGGACGACTCTTGGCGCAAAGGTCAGAGGTCACTCAAAGTTGTAAGAAAAATAGTTTTTTAATGCAAATTTGACCGACCAAATCTTCTTGTGGAAGCGGTGCACCACGGTAGTGTATATATCAGTAAATACCCACCAAAGAGTAGTATCCAAAAACATAAAGATATGTGTGGTTGATATTTTGCACATCGAAATATTTGACTCTGAAGTTGCAGAAATCGCAAAATCACGTGACTTTGAGGGTCATTATCTCCTTGCAGCATGAGTGACCAGATACAAAACTAGTTGGAGTAGAAGCCTTTCTTGTCCCAGAAACACAATCCGTTAACAAACCTATGGCTACTCTTTCAGTTTTTGCATAATTCGGCTCTAAACTTTGAAAAATGAGTGTTTTTAGGCGTTAAGAAAAAAGGCCAATTACCTGTTTTAAAATAGGTATTGCTATTATTTGTAGCATTATTATATCCCAACTTCCTAACTAGCTGAAATGGAATCTAAAGATAGTTATACAGTTTAAACCAAATTGAAAATGAACTCTCGAAAATACTCAGTATACGTCTAAAACCATATTTTTTTGTTTGTCCAGGCGACGTTTTTTTTTCGTTACAGCTCTTTATTCCGTTCGGTTCCAACATGGTAAGCAATTTATGTACTTCTTGTCGTTCTAGTTGCTGTAAAACAGGAATGCAATGTATCTTAAGTCTGATTTAAAGCTATATATCCTGTCATATCAAGTTTATAATGCTAAAAGAATATTTTGAAATGGACAATAAACATAATCCAAAAAAAAAACTTCTGTTCAGCTGTGCCCTCTTGGTAGATGTTGTGAATGCCATAAAAAACTCAACTTTTTAACAAATCAGAAGCCTCTTTAGCAAAATGTCACTTCTTAAAAATCTTGGTACATTAAAGCCCCTCGGTGCAGGTCTGGAAATTTTTGATGACATTCATGACATCGAGCAAGAGGGCGAAGCTGAATAAGTAAGTTTTTTTTTAGATTAGATCTATTATCCATTTCAAAATATTCTTTTACATTATGACAAGAGAAATTACTTTATATCAGACTTAAGATACATTACTTTCCAGTTTTACAGCAACTAGAACGACAAGAAGTACATAAATTGCTTACCATGTTGGAACCGAACGGAATAAAGAGCTGTAACGAAAAAAAAACGTCGCCTGGACAAACAAAAAAATATGGTTTTAGACGTATACTGAGTACTTTCGAGAGTTCATTTTCAATTTGGTTTAAACTGTATAACTATCTTTAGATTCCATTTCAGCTAGTTAGGAAGTTGGGATATAATAATGCTACAAATAATAGCAATACCTATTTTAAAACAGGTAATTGGCCTTTTTTCTTAACGCCTAAAAACACTCATTTTTCAAAGTTTAGAGCCGAATTATGCAAAAACTGAAAGAGTAGCCATAGGTTTGTTAACGGATTGTGTTTCTGGGACAAGAAAGGCTTCTACTCCAACTAGTTTTGTATCTGGTCACTCATGCTGCAAGGAGATAATGACCCTTAAAGTCACGTGATTTTGCGATTTCTGCAACTTCAGAGTCAAATATTTCGATGTGCAAAATATCAACCACACATATCTTTATGTTTTTGGATACTACTCTTTGGTGGGTATTTACTGATATATATGTTACGGCCAAAGCCCGAAGTCCGGCCACTTCGCGAATTGGCCGGCCATTTCGCGCATTGGCCGGGGCGTGTGGCCAAAGTCCGATGTACTGGAAATGAATTGCGTATATGCGACTTTGGCCGGCCACTTCGCGAAGTGGCCGGAACTCCCTGGCCAATGTGCGATGTGCTTGCTGTTCGATGCAGTTGCACTAACAAGTGCTAAACAAATTGCTGCAGATGTAAAAATAACAAACTCTTGTGCAATATTCGAAATGCCATAACATTTTTTTTTTTTTTTGTGTCAAATGATGATAGTCATAATTTTCTGTAATAAACTAATTCAGTAGATAATGTGATTATTTTTTTGTTTGTTAGTTTGTTTTCTCCAAGGAAGAGGAAATTTTCATAAGAGACCATGAGTTTTTTGGTGTGAGATCTTCACGCTACTACTCACCTTAGTTTTTTTTTCTGATGGACGATCCTAGGTGCCTAAGAGTGCGGATATCTCCCAAAAACTACTCTGTGGCTGTAGCGGCTTTTAGGGGGGTGGAGGGCTTCCAAAGGGATCAAAATAATTTTACTATGTTTAATGTTCAATTGCTTTTTAATTCCTCCATAACATTTGTAAAAATTTTTGAACTATGTCTTTAAAAAAAGCTCATGTACAGCATATTTGAATAACATCACTTTGGTTTGCTATGGGAATAATATAGCAATCAGGGGTTAGACAGGGTAAAAAAATACTCAGGGTTTGCTAAATCAATGGTACATAATATATATCACGATTCATTCATTCATTCATCTGCGATGGAAAAAGGTGACGATTTCGTTTTGATAATTTTTTGTTTTAAATCATATTGACAATTGTTTCTAAATAATACCGTGCCTCATTTACTAATTAGATTAAATAATATTGTATAATTTGACATAATTTTAATAGTTTCCCAACCTTTTTGAGCTCATCGCCCCCTTCAAGACGCTGACTGACACTTATCGCCTCCCCCCCCCCTTCCTCTAAAAACAATAAGTTGACTCTAGTGAACATCGATATTATTAAAAATATAAAAACCTAACTTTAAGTTGAAGTAAAATGTACTCAATAAAGCAATTATAACCAATCATTTTTAAACTAAAAATATTAATAAAGAAATAAAAATACCTTTATTCTTTTTTCCTTTCACAAAGTGCGCTGATATATAACTGAAGCATTTGAAGGGAAACATCCAAAATTTTCGACGTACTTTTCAAAAAACAGAAGTACATTTTTCAAGAAATATTATTTTCTTTTCTACACTAGACTCAGGGGAACTAAAATCGTTGAAACTAAAAATTTGAATTAAAACAAATTGACAACTTGAAAGTTTATAAAATTAGCAATAAATGACGAAATACTTCCTAAGGTTCAATTTAGGTGCAAGGAGGAAGCTCTTAAACTTTAATTTTAAGTTCAATTAGTTTTATTCGAATTCAAAAAGCGCAAAAAATGTATTAAAGGTTTTTAATTAATTTCTTCGTTAATTAATGTCATCCGAAGACGCCACCTAGCTCAAGACACCCCGATCAACTCTGAACAACCGGTTTCGTACATGTTTACAATTGTGGTTTTCGCTAGTTTTATTTCTACTTTTTTTTCTCTTCTAAATACTCATTGCCCTTTAAGAATTTACCGCCCCTTTGAGGAGTCCAATCGCCCTTCAGGAGCAATCGCCCCCATGCTAGGAACCACTGGTTTAATAGTTGATCGGCTTAAAATATTAAAATTTTTTTTCACCCCCCCCCCTTTTTTTTTTAATTTAAAGGAACTTTGTGAGATTTTTTTATAAAAAATGTAGGGGGGGGAAGCACTTTTACTTTTCTGGGTCCCCATAAAAACTATTTCTGTATCCGCCCCTGCTCTGTGTCAGATATAATGGGATTATCTTTAGCGTTATGGTAAACAAGCACAAAATGTGACATGTGAAAAAGGTCATGACACACAAAATGTGTCACTACCTTTTTTTTCTAACTTTGGCCGATCGCCTCTAGCCAGTTCGCGAACTGGCTGGCCAAAGCCCGAAATCAAGGAAATTTCGGACTTTGGCCGGTCATTTTGAGGCGATATTGGCCACTTCGCGAACTGGCCGACTTCGGGCTTTGGCCGTAACATATACACTACCGTGGTGCACCGTTTCCACAAGAAGATTTGGTCGGTCAAAGTTGCATTAAAAAACTATTTTTCTTACAACTTTGAGTGACCTCTGACCTTTGCGCCAAGAGTCATCCACAAATATTTATGTACTTACAGTTAGGGGGGATATAGTAGAACACAAAATAATTGTCAGTTCCACGGTTCACTCCTAAAGCAAAAAGTATTGGCTCATCTAAGTTGGCACGTTTTTATTGAAAAAAAGAGCAAAGTCCAACTTTGACCTCCCAAAACGGAAAGAAAAAAATTTTTTTTTGCAAAAATAAAAAAACACGTGTTTAATAATTTTACACAAAGACCATATTCTGAAATTTTCAGCAAAATCAAAAATGTCAAGTTTTTTGACTGCCTGATTCTTAAAAAAAACGGCTCTTAAAGATTACTACATTTCTTAAAAGCTTAACAA
>JAXGGA010015739.1:0-28353 GCA_038373865.1 Uloborus plumipes
AAATAAAGTTTTGTCGCACCTTTTAAAGAGTGTAACTGTTCCTCCGTAGAAAAAAACCTCATCATTTTCAAAAAAAAAAAAAAATAATAATAATAATAATAATAATAAATAAATGAATAAATAAAAGTACAAAGAGCATCAAAACACATTTTATCAAAGAAAGAAAAAAAAAAGAAAAAAAAAACTCGTCCGTTAATAAAATGTCTCGAATTTCACTTTTAATCTGTTGCCAGTTGTTAAATATAAATAAAGAATAAAATGTTCTCGTGAATGAAAATTTTTTGTTACAAAAAAAACATCGTCTGCCAAAAAAAAAAATAATAATAAATAAAATAAAACAAATTTATAAATAAACAAAAAATCGTCTGCACAGTCAGTATTTTTTTTTCTGAGTCTGCATTTCCGTCATGTTTGCGGAGTCGGAGTCGGAATCAGAGTCCTCATAGAAGATTACTCAGAAAAGTACGTTACAAACATTATTTATCAAAACCATTTTCTTACAAAGTTAGTTTGAAATCCGACTTAAGTTCAGGATCAACATTCAACTTAAATTCCCCGTAGACGCTAATGTTATTTTTTTTTTTCTGAACGGTTCAATATTGAACGAAAAATGGTTCAAATCAAAAAGCGAAATATGGGAATGCATGGGAAAGCCTCTCCGAGATCTTTCAAACAAAAAAAAGTTTATTCCATTCGGATGGTTCACTCAAAAGTTATTAGGTGGGGAAAGGTTGCTTGAACGGTTCAATGTTAAACGAAAAAGTGTTCAAATTGAAAATTTTAATACGGTAATGAAGTATCCTTGCTGAGATCCTTCGAACAAAAAAAAGTTTTTTTAAATCGGACTGTTCACTCAAAAGATATTAGGGGTGACAGCTTGATTGAGCGGTTCAATGTTGAACGAAAAATTATTCAAATCGAAAATGTAGATACGGGAATGAAGTATCCTTGAAAAGATCTTTCGAACAAAAAAAAGTTTGTTCAAATCGGATTGTTCACTCAAAAGTTAGCATCGCGGGACCGGTTGTTTGAACGGTTCAAAGTTGAACCAAAAATTGTCGAAATCAAAAAATCAAATATAGGAATGAGCTGCACTCGCTGAGATCTTTCGAACAAAAAAAAAATTGATTACATTCTGACGGTTCACTCAAAAGTTATTAGGGGGAGAACTAACGCTTAACCGATTAATGCTTAAACGATTCAATGTTGAACCAAAAGTGTTCAAATTGAAAATTTAAATACGGTAATAAAGTATCCTTGCCGAGATGCTTCAAACAATAAAAAGTTTGTTTAAATCGGACTGTTCATTCAAAAGTTATTAGGGGTGACAGCTTGATTGAGCGGTTCAATGTTGAACGAAAAATTGTTCAAATCGGAAATGTAAATACGGGAATGAAGTACCCTTGAAAAGTTCTTTCCAACAAAAAAAAGTTTGTTCAAATCGGGCTGTTCATTAAAAAGTTAGTATCGCGGGACCGGTTTTTTGAACGGCTCAAAGTTGAACCAAAAATTGTTCAAATCAAAAAATGGGAATGAGCTGTACTCGCCGAGATCTTTCCAACAAAAAAAAGTTTGTCCAAATCGGAATGTTCATTCAAAAGTTATTAGGGGGGGACAGACAGACCGACCGACCGACCGACCGACCGACGCACAAATTCCCCATCTCAATACCCTACTTTCAAATTTTTAATTTTTCGATATTCATTTTACCTTTTTATTTTTTTAACTTGGCGATATTTTTTGGACTTGGCGATATTTTTTTAACTTGGCGATATTTTTTGGACTTGGCGATATTTTTTAGATGCATTAAGCTACTTTTGATACTTTTTTCGTCTTTCTTTTATTTTTAACGGGAAAGTAGGCTAAAAAGGCGCATAAATGAGGCGACGTATAAGTGAGAGTTCACTGTAGTTCTTTTCATCCTTGCTGTTTAAGTTAGACGTTGCTGTGTTGAAGTGACACGATCACGATCAGCTTCAAAATTGCGAGTAAGACTAGTTGTAGTTCAAATTGAGTACTATTTTTAATAACGATGGTTATGATTCCTTAGATGCAACGTATAACATCTCACAGTAATCGCTACTATAGCTGGGATTTTCAGACATTGATGTTATTTTATTAGCGATCTTATGTGATATTTTTTTTTCGCTAAGATAAAGTTTTGTGTACTACTGCCCTCACTCAAAAGGGAATTTTTAGAAACCGTTGTTCTCCCCATATTGGTATTTTTTAACGTAATCGTTAAAGTTATGTAGCAACTGCTGACTGTTATTTTCCTTCTAATCTGTATTTTTAGGTTTTGGTCTTCTCACTCCAAATTAGCTCCTATACGCGACTGCAACCTTTCTTGACAAAAACATCGTGACGTCAGCGTGACGTTTGCGTGTCGTTAGCCTATGAAAAACGAGCTAGATAAAACGTCACAGCCTACTTGGCGAGTTAGAGGAGATCGCTAACTGCTTGTGAACTCTTATTGGCTTGTCCCGTAGTGACGTTGAGTGTCAAGTTAAGTTGCTTTCTAGTATAAGAAACTATTCAAACCCGGGTCTTTTGTTGTGTGTTATTATTTGCTGACTATTATCTTCACTATGTATTAAATTTTGGCATTTTAGCTACATTTTTTCTTGATCATTCTCGAGGACCATGCATAACGTGATTTTCATTCCATTCTTCGACATGAAGGGATGAGACAATATAGGTAGATCACTCTATCTCGTGCTCAATCTAATGGGGATTGGAATGTTTAAGAGAAATGTTGATTTTCCTTAACCCAGTAAAGCCTGACATTTTTTTTCCAAAGATATTTTGTATACTGGTTACAAACAGTGTTTAATGGACAGGAAACATAATTTAAAAAATTATCATGTAAAAAATAATTTTTTTATTAAGGAAAGAAAAATCGTCTCTTAAAAGTTACGATAGACCCCGGAGAGTAGATACTTGTTTTACTAAAAAGATTTTCTGCCTACGATATAATATTTAAAGACATTTTACAAGAAGAAATAAAATCAGCAATTAACATAAACTGGGAAGCTGTGAATAACCTTGAAAACTTAGCTTTTTTTTTTTTTTTTTTTTGAGATTGTGAACGATGTGATTTTTGATAAAGATCATTTTAAAACTGCTACAGAACACACTTTACAATAGTTATGTGCTGCAATCTGTTAAAAACGAATTGAAACAATACCAAGGTACTAATTAAACACTATAATTTGGTTGAAATGTTCATTTTTGAGAAATTTAAACCCTTTTTTTGGACCGTCATAAAAAAGGACGCTAGGCATTAACGGGTTAAAGATATTGGAAGGGG
Organism: Uloborus plumipes; assembly: GCA_038373865.1. NCBI lineage: Eukaryota > Metazoa > Arthropoda > Arachnida > Araneae > Uloboridae > Uloborus > Uloborus plumipes. Next base: position 3,311 of record JAXGGA010015739.1, read on the forward strand.
GAGAGTAAATTTCCCTTCAAAATTACACCCTCCCTATTTATGAAAAGTTGACCGTTTTCCAACAGAAAGTTTAGGGATGAATCTCGCAAATTGATTTTTTATTCCTAAGTTTATTCCTGATTTAAATTGTGTGTGTTTGGAAGGAATTTAAAGTTAGACCTCGAAGAGATGGCAAGTGGTTTGGAAGCGGAAACGTACCACTTCATTTTGAAATAGGTTGGACTTACGAGAAAACGTAAACAGTGGAGTCGCTCGTTCGTGATAATCCTACCTATTTCAAAATGAGGTGGATCATCGACATCGTCATCGTCAATACTTTTATCATCTTATATATATCAAAGAATCAAAGAAATCGCTTTCTTTCTTTCCTTTTTTTATTCATTTTTATTTTTTAATTTTTTGAAAAAAAAAAAGAAAACTGATTGAAATTATATTTATTTTTTAAATTATAGACTACACTTTAGTGGTAAATATGTTTTAAAAATATTCTTTTTGAACGCTATGAAAACTTTACATAAGTAATAGGGACTACGTTTGCAATTAATTATTTCCTAAATAACTATCTATGCATGAAATCTTGACATAATACTGCATATTATTATTGTAATTGTTGATAGGATTATATATTTTTTTTAATCTTACTTTGCTAATAATCATCCAGTTTTTCTCTGTCATAAATTTTCAGAAACATTTTATGACACATGGATTGTTAAAAACTTTAAAATTTCTAGTTCAATAACAACATGAAAAAGATAAACATTTCGCTCTTTAAAAATAGCTCTTTTGCTAGCACTTTTCAACAGCAGCATCTCACTTTTATCAGCTATCTGTTTTGTTCTTGTTTTCTTCGTATGCATTGATCCGAGATGACTCGGGCAGATGGTTAGCATCATAATTACTCAGATTTTGGGAAGTTTCAAAGAAAATGTATAGCTTCAATTTTCAGTTTTACATTTGTGTTTCTTACCTTCTATGATTTATGCGGTTTTTCTTTTTGTAGTTTTAAACACTTTTACAGTTGTTTTCTATCTTTTTTTTTTCACTTTTTCATCCAAAAGCTGTATTTTTAATGCATGATTTATTTAAATTATTTAACAATCTTTTTTGCTTAAGATACATATGACAAAAAATATGTGTAATATTTTTATATCTATAACTAAAATGGGTGGTATTTATAGAGTAAACATGTATATAAACCCCAAAAATATAAATCATACAATCTAAGAGAAACGTCGTTACTTTTACATGTACTAACATTTCTTAATTTCTGTTAAAATTTTTAATACGGAACCAACCCAGGAAATTTTTTGAAATGTCTTCTCCGTAAAAAAAAAAGATAATAGCAGTTGTTGGGCGGAAAACATTACAGTACTTGCAAAAGAGCCCTCTAGTTTGTTTTTTTTTTTTTTTTGGTAATTGTTGTTAGGTCGTGCTCTGAAAATGACATACAAACAGGGTTGGTAAAGTTTTGGATACTACCGTGAAACCCTGGTTGAAACCCTCTTTTCTGAAAGCCTAGAGTCGAAAACTGCTCAAAAGTGTCCAAAACTAAATTTTACTGAAATTGTATTTTGTGAGTAAGTATCAAAAACAAAATAAAATCTACAAAAAAATATTTTATCAATTAAAATGTTGCTTAAAATGTATGGTTGAATATATTGTTTGAAATGATAGTGGAAATACTACAATTAATTTAAGTAACAGTTCTTTAAAACCAAGTACAGTCGAACCTTGTAAATTCAAACTCACTTAAAGCGAATTACTGCTGAAACGAAACGTTTCCGATCTCCGACCTTAGATTTTTTTTGTTTATTGCTTGTCGGTTAAGACAAATTACAAGAAAGACAAATTGATTTTGAATGTCCTTCGAGGCTCCTTTTAACCCAGTTTGACTGCAGTAACTTTTTGAAACGAAACAAACGAAAAGTAGAAAAAAACACATTTTTAAGAAATATTTTTCTCCTATATTTTGACCGACCAACTGTCTCCGAAAAATTGAGAAACGCTGTCAGTAAAACCGTCCCCTTTTCCTCATCACTTTATTATCTAATCATACGAAAACGCAAACTGTTTCTCAATTGTAATAATAAGCGCAAATGCTTCCAAACTGATTATATTTTTTTGTTAATATATTTATTACAAAGTGCAGGTTTTTTTGATTCAGTTACTAGTTCTTTCAAAACAATAAATAAAACTCTTCTGCTGGTTTTTGCCTATTCTGCGTGCTATCTAGAGTCGAGCTCAAACTGAGATATAACTCTTAAAGTTTTACGCCACCACGTATTTGGTTCGGATGAAACTTTTTCAGAATTTTTTTGAAAATGTTAACCATATAATTAATTAATATTAACCATATAAATTATTAAAAATATTATTAATATATTTATATAATAAATAATTATATAATAAATATTTATACAATAAATGGTTAGATAATAAATATTAACCATATAAAATATTGACCATATAATTTTTTATTTTGTAAAATACGTCACAAATCGACGCGTTGATGCGTCACAAACGAGCGTTACGTTAACAACGAGCGTCAACGAAAAACGATACGTCACAAACGAGCCACCTGGTGGCGATAACTGAATTTTGTTAAAAAGTGCAGATACGACTTTTGTGCTTAGCACTGCAATATTGTGAACGTATACAGTTTAAAGTTTAAATGAATCGAATATTTGTGCCATATCTTTCCTTAACCCATTAATGCCTGCATTTTTTTTTCCAAAGATATTTTGTATACTGGTTACAAATAGTGTCTAATGCACAGGAAAAATAAACAAAAAAATATCATGTCAAAAATAGGTTTTTTATTATGGAAAGAAAAATCGTCCCTCAAAAGTTACGATAGACCCCAGAGGGTACATACTTTTTTTACTAAAATGTTTTTCTGCCTACGATATAATATTTAAAAAGACATTTTATAAGAAGAAATAAAATCAGCAATTAACATAAACTGGGAAGCTGGGAATAACTTTGAAAACTTAGCTTTTTTCCTTGAGATTGTGAACGATGTCATTTTTGATGAAGATCATATTAAAACGGCTACAGAACACACTTTACAATGGTTATGGACTGCAATCTGTTAATAACTAATTGAAACAATACCAAGGTACTAATTGAACACTATTATTTGGTTGAAATATTCATTTTGGGGATATTCAGACCCTTTTTTGGACCGTCCCTAAAAAGGGACGCTAGGCATTAATGGGTTAAGAACAGATCTGATATTTGCTGGAGATTTTTCGAACATAAGAAATTACAATGACCCTTCTATATCAGGAATTTTTGTGCTCTTAGGGAAATATTCAGGTTCACACTTTCCATTATTATGCTAATTACAAGGAACGGTTTATCTTCACTGCTTCGAGCTATTCGCGTGTGCAGTGATGGTAATGATATCCGGAGGCACCTTCAGCTAGTTTTCAACTCAATATTTCCTGTCAAGTTAATATCGCCATTCTATTTTTCTAGCCACTTTTGCGAAGGTTATTCTTTACCTTTCAATAAATTAGAAATGGCGCGAGCAGTGAATTTGAAGTGAAGTACTAATGGAGTGACGGTAATTGAAATAATGTATTTTATTGGTATTCATTTAGCGGCTTCGTTCTGGTATTGTTTTCGTCTTTGTTCTTATTTCATTACTCGAACACAAAATTTACGATAAGGTAGATGAAGGGAAGACGTCGTCGTTTTTTATTTAACTTTATTGTATGTAAATTAATGCATTGGTTGTATTTTTTAAAATTTAATGTATCTGCAAAATATGAACTTTTGTTACTCTGCCGTGATAAGCGTAAAAGTGGTATCTGCAGTTGAGCTCACACTGAGATAAAACTCTTTAACCCATTAATGCCTAGCGTCCTTTTAAAAGTACGGTCCAAAAAAGGGTCTGAATTTCCCCAAAATGAATATTTCAATCAAATAATAGTGTTCAGTGAGTACCTTGGTATTCTTTCAATTCGTTATTAACAGATTGCAGCACATAACCATTGTAAAGTGTGTTCTGTAGCCGTTTTAATATGATCTTTATCAAAAATGACATCGTTCACAATCTCAAGAAAAAGAGCTAAGTTTTCAAGGTTATTCCCAACTTCCCAGTTTATGTTAATTGCTGATTTTATTTCTTCCTATAAAATGTCTTTTTCAATACAGTCGTATCTGAATTTCCCCAAAATAAACATTTCAACCAAATGATAGTGTTCAATGAGTACCTTCGTATTGTTTCGATTCTTTATTAACAGATTGCAGCACATAACCATTGTAAAGTGTGTTCTGTAGCAGTTTTAATATAATCTTTATCAAAAATGACATCGTTTAGATTCTCAAGAAAAAAAGCTAAGTTTTCAGAGTTATTCCCAGCTTCCCAGTTTATGTTCATTGCTGATTTTATTTCTTCTTATAAAATGTCTTTTTAAATATTATATCGTAGGCAGAAAAAAAATGAGTAAAACAAGTATGTACCCTCTGAGGTCTATCGTCACTTTTGAGGGACGATTTTCTTTCCTTAATAAAACAATTATTTTTTACGTAATATTTTTTTATTATTTTCCTGTCCATTACAAACTGTTTGTAACCAGTATACGAAATATCTTTGGAAAAAAAAGTGAGGCATTAATGGGTTAAAGTTTTACGTTTTTACTTTCTCTGAATTTTTTTAAAAAATATTTCCCGTTCTCAAATGCCCATATAATTTTGTATTTAGGTAAAATACGTCACAACGAGCTACCTGGTGGCGATAGCTCAATATTGTTAAAAAGTGCAGATACGACTTTTATGCTTAGCACGGCAGTATTGGGAAAAAAATAGGTTTCACTTGGAAAAACAATTTCTTACTGCCGAAAATTAATGATTACAAAACCCTTCCTAACGGTATGGGAAAAATGCCGAAAACTACTGTAATAAACTAGATTAAGTCACATAATAAACTGGATGATGAATTCTGAATCCTCCTGTATATCCAGTTTTGATGACTTAAGTTTATTAGAATGTGCTGTACGAAGGTCTAAATGGGACAACTTTAACTATAAATATCCTGTGCTAGGATGAAAAGAAATTTTGTTGTCTCTTAAATGGCTTTGGAAGAGTTAATTAAATCGTTTCTTTTTAGATAAAACTCCAAAATCATCAGTGTTCAAAAAACTATAAATATAATTTCTTTTGAATAATTGAAGCATTTCATAAGATGTAAATTCATTTAAATGGGCACCTGGTATAACTCATTAAGTCGCAAATGCGTGAAAACTGATGAATAACTTTCTTCTTTTTTTCAAGAGTTATGTAGTTTAATAGGGCAAAACATAATTCTGTACCTCAGAACCAGACTAACGTAAGTCCATTTTCGTCATTTTTCGGTAGAGGGGAAAAACGATTGTCGAATACATCGTTTTTCCCCTCTACTGAAAAATGACGAAAATGGACTTACGTTAGTCTGGTTCTGAGGTACAGAATTTAGAGTACAAGATCACACTAACTCTAGGTCATTACAAAGTGGACAAGGTGATAATTGCAATAGTTCCTCAAAGCCATACCTAAATTAGGACAAAAATAACTTCATAAAACTCAAAAAGAATGCCATTTGGCATCTTATTAAGCAAAATTACTATAGTTTTATTTCATAATCGATCATACGTGTCCAATGCTTCTGTGATCGAACTCCCTTGGGTCAATTATGACTTTTAAACCTTTTCGTTCAAAGTAAGTACACGACTCAAATACAGAGAAAAAAACTCTATTCTCCCTGGACTACTGCCAGATGGACTAATTGACTTTGGTTTCTAGGTACAGCAACTCGCCAAACGACATATAAAATGACAGAGAAGAATATTATGTTTCCATTTTTGGCAACGGGATTCGAAATTATTGTAATTTTTCTTCGTGCCACTTTATGATAGGTTTATGGAGAAAGGTAAAAAATCGTGTCGTCCATTTTTTTCCCTCTCTGATTGTAACTTTTTTTTTCTTTTATTTTACGCGAAAAAAAAAATTATAAGACTATTGGTGGAGAAAATATCGATTGAAAATAGGACGAGCTGTTAAACGAAATTCTTATTCTCGATGCGATCACGGAATAAGAACATGAAAGATCATTTTTATTTTGTCATGTAAGCTTCTAATGTAGGTTTATCTTCGAAATTTATTACTCCAAACACTTGAATTAAAAATACATCCTACAACTTAATCCCATTTTCAGCGGAAAATGATAGATTTACACAGTACTCTTTTCCCATGTTTTTCATTTATCATGTAAGAAATAAATTTAGCATGTGAGAGAAATATTAAACTTTTAATCTCTGGAGCGGCTATTTTTTGGCTCGAAGAAGCTACTGGTTTTTATTTATTTTTTTTTTTTTTGTCGACAACTTAATTTTGTATATTGATGTCTGAAAGTAGTCCATGTTACGATGAAAATTTTTAAACGCTCTACTACTCCAAGTTTTATTAGTATGCTCTATTATTGCGTCATTGAATACGTATGGTAAATTTAAAAAAAAAATGTAATGCCTAGTTTATTTCTGTTTTCACTTGTTTTTATTTATCCCCCTTTTTGCACTCGTTTTTATTTTTTGGTTATTTTTTTTTCAAGAGATTTTGTTTTGTCTTGTAGGGGCTACATGATGAACGGGAAGCTCAAACTTGAAGGGAACATGTGTTATACAACCAATAGGTTTCTTTTTTTTTTCGTCAGTGATTCCACCAAGTTTCACTTATACGTAATGAATATTTTTGTCTTTTAGTGCATGATAAAACATTTTTCTTTAAATACCACTGAAAGTTAAGATTTTAAATAGGTACTACTAGTATGAAGAGTTTCTCTTTTAGCTTACTTGCGTCGAGATCAAATTGATTTGACCGTAAATGTGAGAAAATACAGCTTCTGGATACAGTAGCTATGCTAGTGTTTCAAGAAAATTAAGTGTTTGGTATTTGTTTGAAATTATGAATTAGCATTTAGCCAGATTTTCTAAAATGTTTTAGGAGCTTTACTGGTAAATCAGGATCGTGCCAAGCTATTACTATGAACAACATATTGCATACCAATAATGAAAGGGGCATTTTAAAAATTAGATTACCATTGAAGATGTGCTCCTTTCATTCTTGGTGTACGATACGTAAGTTTCTTATAAATATTCTTAGCTTATTCCATAAACGCGACTGACTTTTATTTGCAAGGTTTCTGAATTCTTCAGGAAGATTTCAGGTTAATTTTAAAAGTGATGGATTATTGGAGGGAAACTTTCCTTTTTTTATACATAAAATTTACTAAAGATATTAGGCAAATTAGTTACCTATTATTTTCTTGGAACATTCTTGCACTTTTTGTACAGTGTATAAATTGTTTGAATACTAAAGAAAGTCCACACACGTAAATGCACTGCCTATTTATGCATTTTTACGTGACACTTTTACCATATATGTATTCACAACTTGCTATTCTACGACTTTTGCCTTTTGAGTGTCTGTATGTATAAATTTATAAATATTTCTGTGCTGAAAAGCATCTATAAAAAGAACCTGTAGCTTTTAACATTATTGCTGATTAGTTTTGATAAAATAAGCAAGAATAAACAGTGTTTAAAAATTTTTGAAAAATACAGTCGAACTTGTTTATAACGAGCTCGGATATAACGAGAACTTGGATTTAACGAGGGAAATGAGAGTATTTAGTTGGATCAATGTTAAATCTATGGAACGGAATTCGTTTCTAACGAGTAAGACCCGGTTTTAACGAGCAATTTCTTCTCTCTCGCAGTCTTTTTCATCTCATTTTTCTAGTCTTTTTCCTGTCTTATCTTCTTTTCTTCCCCCCCCCCCCCTGCGGTTCAATACTTTTGTCTGAAAAATTCCACCAGCATTCCAGTGCATTAAATAAAGAACAATATAAAAATAAACTAATTTATGTAATTAAAGCAAGTATTAGTTAAATTGTAAGTGAACTAAATTATTTGACCTCCCAAGCCCCCACCCCTTCTGGTTGCACGCCGGCCGTAAGGACCCGTTTATTACGAGCACTCGGATTCAACGACCGACATGTTACGGTCCCTTCGTGCTCGTTATTAGCGAGTTCGACTGTATTATGAAACGAACATTTTCAACTAAATTTAACCGAGGCTTATCATAAAGTTCGCAAAAGAGAATAAAACAAGAAAATACTGATAAATGCTCTGAAACAAAACAACCATGTTCCGCAGCATGGTTTTCATTCAATCCCTCTCTGAGCATCCCCTGGCAGCAGTCATCGTATTTGTTGAGAGTTCCAATTGCATATTTCACATCATAGTGAAAGGTCAGAAGTACCTAATATTTCAATCCACCGGTTTTGTTGATTCGATTTAGATGACAACAGAAGTGATCAATTGTTTTGCAGCTTCGACTAATGGATCCGACCGCTAAGTACTATCATTAACTGTCGCCCTGAGAGATGTAGTACTAAGATAGAAGACTGGGCATTTATTTTCCCCTTTGGACAGGCGGGGGATATTTATCTAAGTGACCAGTTCGAGTCACGAACCTCTTAAAAATTGAGAGAAAATGAAAAATTTTCTTTCAACTTTAGTGTGTATAAAATATTATTTATATACTAGCCGAGTACCCGGCTCTGCCCGTGTTTCTGCCGCGTAATGTGTTTCAGTGAAACTCATTCGTAATTTTTTGCAGCATTAAAGTGCACATCCATATACATAAATGGCTACTTCTGTAACCAATGGCTATTTTTTCTGTTTAGATAAACTTAAAAAAACTGCAATACACACCCTAAATACAAATGCAAGCTACAAATAATGTTTTGGTAAATAGGAATTGTATATTAGCTTGGTATATTAAAATAACATTTACAGTATCAATCGCACTGGAGTCAACCATTTTCAAATATTGCACGTTAAATAAGTCCCATTATTAGCCTTTATCCTTGTGACTCCATTTGTGAAAACTCAATTGGTAAAAACATCTAATGGGATTAAGAAATTTTTTTGACTATAAACACTTTCCATTTTCTATGTGTTACCAAAATCAAGTCCCTTTTTATTTACCCCGTTAGCGATTATTGGCATAGATGAATATAAAAATCCTAAGAAAGCATTAAATTTCATACTTACTCCAGCGAAGCCAAGGTTCAAAATTTTCATCATGATTACTACTAATATTGTTGTTGTGAGGCAACCAAATTTTGCAACAATGGATTGAAAATTTAATCATTTAATGGGGAAATGACATGAAATTTACTATTTTCCATAATAACTTTTTAAAACTAAGCTTTTTAGAAATAAATTATAGCTTATCCTGCTCCCTATTAATGTAGCTATTTACGATGAAAAAATGGTTAAAATCGGTCCAGTAGTTCGGAAGATTACCACGTACATACGTATACAAAAGTAGTCTTTTATGTATATAGATGAATTCAGTGTTTTCGAGTCTTTCACGGGTAAGCCTTTTCCTGTATGATAATGTGAAAAATAAGAAGAAAAAAAGGCAATCCTCTTCTGATCAAAACGTTAACACTGCACTGTAAAAATAGATACTCTTTTTACAGTATAATACAGCTAATTTTACAGTAATAAATTGTAAAATTGCTAATTTTACAGATATAAACTAACAAAATTACTAATTTGCAATAATAAACTAAAATTGCTAGTTTCACAGTTTAGTACTGTGCTTTTTACAGTTTTAAACTGGAACTACTGCTGTCAGTATTATACTGTTGTTTTTGCAGTATAATACAGCTAAATTTTACTGCAATAAACTGTAAAACCGATAGTTTTATAGTGGTAAACTGTAAAACAGCTAATTTTGTAGTTTATTACTGTGCTTTTAATTTTTAAACTGGAACTTCTTTTGCCAGTAATATACTGTAAAAACAACAGCTTATTTTTTGTAGTGTGATTTTAAATATTTATACTTGTATGTTTAACCTTGTTTAACAAATAACGTTCTCCATTAATTTATTTGTTTAAGTTAACGATACTGTTTTAAATCCGCAGTATGCAGTTTTTCCTGCTAGCCCGGTCAAAATAGACATTCGAGTTCGGAAAAATTCGCATAGAGCTGAAAATTGGTACAGACCTTAAGAACATCATTATAAGTGAAATCTCAAAAGTCCTCATGAATCCCGGTGGAGCTAAAAATTTTATTCAAGGTCAAAGGTCAAAATTGATTTTTTTTTAAAAAAAATTGAAAAAAAATCGTACGGTGCAAAAATCGGTACAGACCTTAAATACATCATTATAAATGATATATAAAAAATTTAAATCGATCCCATTTGAACTAAGCATTTTATGGAAGGTCAAAGGTCAAAATAAACAAAAAAAATTAAAAACCAAAAAAATTCACAGAGAGCTAAAAATTGGCACAGACCTAAAATACATCATTATAAACGAAATATCAAAAATCCCTATCGATCCCACTTAATCTAAACATTTTATGCAAGGTCAAAGGTCAAAAAATTCTTTTTTTTGTTTGCACAAACGTTAAGTGTTATCATAAAAAAGTGCATATAAAGTTTGTAAGTTATACAATACGTTCAAAAGAAGTATTTATATCAAGTTTAACTCTGTCGGGTCCAGATTATGTGAAATTAGCAACATTAATATTACATCCCCCCCCCCCCTTAATGGATAAGATGCCTCTGTAAAGCAAGTGCAAAATATTTTTTTCAAAGTATACTATACATTATTTCCTCTCTTTTTTAGAATATATTTTTCATTCAAAATAACTTTAAATGCATACACATTATTTATTTAGGATAAAGAAAGAGAAAATATTCTTACTTATTTCAGTAAAAGAAACATATCTTTTAAGATGTTAATATAACTATTCCTCTCGGGCAAACATCACCAATTAGTTAACAGTAAGATTTTGGGATCCGTGCAGCCATTTAAAGATGATTCTTGCACGCATTTAAAAGTCTCTTATATGCTTCACATGACCAAAAAGACAAAAATAAAAAAAGGACTTTTGTAGTATTTTGAAACCAAAATATCGCTATTTAAAGTAGGAGTTCTATATGAGGTGCAGAATGATACGCAGAATGAATGACACAAATATTATCAAACAGATTTCTATTAATCTTTTAAACATGTATTTTGATGATACTTCGAACTCTTGATTATCATACAGTTTACTCTTTATTTTTTTAATGCATTTTAAATTTCCTTCCAGTTCTTGAATAGTAATATGATCTTCTATTTCTTCTTCCTCTTCTTGATCTTTTTTTGAGATCTTCTTTTGATTGGATTTAACTTCTAAAGATGGCTCGAATGAAAAAGTGAGATCACTTTTCCCGTATATCATCGGGACACCAATATCATCGTCGTCAGCACCGGTTGCATTTGATTCCACATTGGAGCACGACTGGCCTAGGCAATTACTGCAAATTTTTGCGCAAAACAATCCGACTCTTCTGCAGCCACAATTATGACCGCATCTTTTCTTGCAATTGCAAAAAATAGTATGGAGAAGTTTTTCTGGAGCGGGTGTCAGTAGAGTCTGAATTGGCTCTAAAACGTTATCTTTCAGGACCCATTACCAATTTTCAGGGTCTAGCTTGTTGCCTAGCCATATTTGTACTTGGTAGTACACACGATATAAATGTTGATATGCAGCAGCAGTTGTTGGAAGAATACAGGATAATTGAACAGGTTTATTGTTACGTGTATTTTTCACGAAACAAGAATACCTGTACTTGTCAGGGGAATCGCCTTTTTTTGGAGCTCCATACATAGCAAGAATAAAGCAAATTCCATTTGTGAGAATGATATCGGGAGAACAGCTGATATTTTTAAAAACTTCAGTGCAATGAATTAAATCCTGATTTTTTTCAAATAATTTAAATATTTTCGTTTTGCCTCGCTTGTAAAACGCTGACGTAGTATCACATCCAGTTACTGCATGCAAAGATATGATACTGCATAAGATATGATCTTGACACTTTGGATATGAAGTTAAACTTTGTGATGAGTACAGTTTTGCTTCTTTTCCAGTTGTACCAGGTTTAAAAAGTAAATAATTCTGTCAGTAGGAGTTCTTGCAGTCAGTATTATTAGCAAGTCGACATCTTCCAACAATAATAGCTGGTATTTGTGTTGAAATTTTCTAAAGCTGTTTCAATTATTAGAACATCAGCGTCATTATTGGCTTGCTTAAAAGAAATATGAGCAGCTTTTAATTTTTCTGAAAGCATTTAAGTTAAATCGAGACTTGTTATGTGTGTTGGCAAGAAATTGCTGCTGGTTTGTTGGAGAAGTCATAAATCTGTTAAAAGAACATCAGAAGATGGAGATATTTTACTTATCCGACGACGATGCTCTGAAACTTTGATATTCTTAGTATGATCAGAATATCCATCGAATACTACAAAAACGATGTTGCCAAAATGTCGATGAACATAATTAACGTACTTCTCAAAAATTGCATCGAATTTTTCATCTCGATCCCATACAATGCGATGTAAAAGATATCCACCATCGATGATGTAAGTAGTATCTTCTTTATCGATTTCAACATGTACACATTGAAAGCATTCATAAATGGCTGATTTTTGTGTTTTACGCATTCCAATTGCATCGAGATAATGGATAAGGAGCCAATTCATACTTGAAAAATGTTTGAAGCTCATCGTCCAAATACTTAGAAATACACATTCGTCAAAACAGTTATACAGGATCTATTGGTTCCTTTTCATCGTGAATTTTTATAGAGCTACTGACGGTTAAAAGAGGGAGAACTTTGTCAACACGTTTCAATTTAATATTGTTGAAGGAAAACGCCTCCACTCACCTCCGAATGTAACTTGACCCTCTCATTGAGGGGATAGGCGCAGCGGTCAAGTTGGGAAAAGTGTTTCTGGAGGTCACTTGAAAACTGCGATGTCTCTTGACTGTTATTTTGTATGGGGGGGGGGGGGGTGGAGGAAGGGGGGGGGGCAAATTCAGATTTTTTTTTAATACCAAGGGTGGATCCGCCTCTGAAAACACGCTTGTTTGTACACAAATGTTTTCTTTACAAATTTTGTATCCTCCATTTTTAAGAGTTACCATTCAAGAAATATTTGTGAAAAATGTGACATTTCGTTTATATAATGATGTTCTTAATTATTTGCATGTTAATTTCATCGTCAAAGTGCAATACGTGGACACTAATAAGGGGGGATTGGGTGATTTTTTTTCAAAATTTGAATCACCGAACTGCAGTTTTAGGCTTTTTTTTTATCACTTTGGGGGAGAAGGGGGGGGGGTTGACCCCACGACCCACCCACTGTATACCCATTTGTTTGTGCATAATTGCATAATTTTCAAACTGTGTCACCCCAATATTTGCAATAACAATTAGCGTTTAAGAGATATTAGGGAAAAATCGATTTTGACATTTGACCTTGAATAAAATTTTTAGCTCCACCGGGATCGATGGGAACTTTTGACATTTCACTTATAATAACGTCTTTAGCAATACTTATGTTAATTGCATTGTCAAAGTACCAAATTTGAGTAAAAATAAGGGGTCTGAGGGGAATTTTTCTCAATTTATTTCCCCAAATGCCGTTTTTAGCTATTTTTGGTAGCTTTAGGGGGGAGGATATGACCCCCATGACCCATATTCGGAATCCCTACTTGTTTGTACACAATTGTATACTTTTCAAACTTTGTAACCTCTATTTTGTCGTTTCCAATTACCGTTTAAGAGATATATATATATGAAAAATCGATTTTTTGACCTTTGACCTTGAATAAAATTTTTTACTCCACCGGGATTCATGAGGACTTTTGAGATTTCACTTATCATGATGTCCTTAAGGTCTGTACCAATTTTCAGCTCTATGCGAATTTTTCGAACTTTCGCGTTTTTTTCGTCTATTTTGACCGGGCTATGCTGCGTACTTACAAGTCTATCACTCTTGATTTTTTTTTCTTTTTTCACACCCACTGGTAAGCTTTTAGAACGCTAGACTGTTCTAACATATGATATGCTGTTGTTGTGACAAGCGATTGAATTTTGAGAGCTATCGAATCTAAAAATAAACTCTATTTTTTAAAGCAACGAATTTATGTTTAAGAATTAAAAATAAATATGCAATTAGCTACTTTATTAATTAATGAATAAAAATTAAATTGACGTTTTTTCTTATTAAATTAACGTTGCATTTTTTGACTTGTTTTTCAATACAATTTTTGCAAAAATCTCTTTGCAAAGAAAATGATTTTTTTTTTCAATTTTAAGTGCATTTCAAAAGAAAAAAAGTTAGCCAGAGGAAGACATTCTTACCTTTAAGATACAAACTTAAACACTGAAATTATTTATTACAACTGAATAATTGAGGAAATTTCCAAACTTCTGATGTTACTTTTCTTTTTCGGTTTTAAAAGAGAAAAAAAGTTAGTAATGTTACGTTTAATACCGAAATTAGATAATTATAGACGGAACATTGACGAAAGTAGAGATTGATTGATACAAAGTAGACTGAAGTCAAAGCGCAAGGAAAATGCAATTTTATCCTATTAATGAATAATTGGAACTACTTTGATATACCCCCCCCCCCCCAAATCGGAAATTTGGCAACTTTTTTTTCTTGCCAAGCAAAAAACCTGGTTTTGTTGTTGCCATAAAAAAAATGTTACCACAAAACTTTAAAAAAAACTCAAAAAGTGGTACAAAATGCAAGAAAATACCAAATCTGGCAACAGCAAAAACCTAAAAGCTGAAAAAAAAAAATAAATTGGCAATAGCAAAATAAGAAACAGCAACCCTAAAGAGACCGTAGAGAGTGCCAGATTTGGCGCGTAACTTTTTTTTTGGGGGGGGGGGGGGGTACATCAAAAGTTATACCACAAAGGGGGAAATGTTCCCAGTTTTACCTGATGACTATTAAACTTAATCAATCTGCCACTCGACCAGTATCTGTGCATCAAATCAAATCAAATGTTTTTAAATATTCAGATGTAGTTTGTTTAAAATTAACTGTTGCCATTCACCAATAAGTAATAAGCTTAAATTCTTTACCATGTACCTTGGATAATTATACCTACTATACTAGCTGATGCACTTGGCTTCGCACTGGTTTAAATACAACATGTGAAGTCCAAGAAGAGAAATTTATGACTTGGAACTATGCCCAATAGAATTATGTACATATTATTTCTCAAAGGTATTTTTTGTTACAACGCCAACGTCGTCTAGTAACTGGGTGTGGAGGACGACATGAAGTCGAACTTAAATGCGTTATTTATTTTATCTGTAATGATTTTCTAAAAAATTTCACATCTATTTTTGAAAAACAAAAACAAAAGAATAATACATTCAAGGGTTACATTCAACTCGTGAAAGAAATATTTCTTAACTAGCAAAAATACCCGGCTTTGCCTGGGTCAGTAATACTATTGAGAAACAATTTATACTCACCTTCGTTTTTTTCCCTGAACTGAACGAACTCAAAACACACCGCACCGCTTTAACGATTTTTAAAATGTCGCCTAATTTGCGGTAGCTGTTTTGTTATACATAGGATAATTTTGCTCCCCTCCCTACTTTGTGAAAATACACTAAGTATTATTATGTCACTAATTTTTGTCACAGAGAAATAGTCATCAAATGCTGAGATACTATTACTGACCATAAATTGACGTTAAAAAATTTTGTCCTTATCGATTTCGAAATTAATAGGGAACATTTGACAATTTTTTGTGCAAAAGCGGAAATTAAGGTAATTTTAGTCTTGTTTAAAGGTTTTATTAATTTAGTATGCGGATTACTTTACGTTTTGACATAATGTTAAAAAGGTTTTTAATGGATACACACGGAATCGGCCAACAAAAGTAAAAAAACTTAACTTTTCAAATGTGGAAGTATTATATCGATGATTAAGATTTTGCCGCAGTCGATAAATATCAGACAATAATCATTTTATTTTGGTTACGTCGTGTAAGAAGTAAAGTATTATTACGTAGTCTTTGGCACATAAACTGGTGTCAGTTGAAAAAATCACCGGAAATCTGTTATTAAAATATTCTTGCAACAAATTTGGCAAAATTCCTGTTCAGTTGGATACTAAGCAACTGCTCAATTGTAAGTACCCCGAGAAAGTGTCCAATCAATGCAAATAAATTTAAGAAATGCCGTTAAGTTGTATTTAAAGCTCCATCAAATTGGAAAATAATGAACCTAATCCATTTATTAGATGCCAATCTCTTTAAAGCGATTACGTTACCGATACTCTAAAACACATATTTACAAAACTCGCGAAAATAATTGATGCAGTGAACAATCTACTAATAAAGGAATACAATTTATCCAACAAAATAATATTTGCACGTTTCAAAGCACATTAAAAAACACATTGCTTAAGGATAAATATTCTATTTACAACTAAGATTACAGTTGTTACAAAATGTTTTAAAATACAAATCATGGTAAAAGCTCGTTAGAAAACGGGCGCGCAAGCGTTTCCAATGTCTATGTAAAAGCCTGGATATTAACAATGAAGTTGAAAAAAAATTACTTTTTGATTTGACTTGAGAAAAGCCTTGAAAATTTAACGCGAAAAGTAGAAATGATACACGCAATTCTAGCTATCGACAGGAAGTTGAGATGATGCACTAAATACGGAATTAGTTTTTTGGAAGCCTTTGCGGATTTATATGAAAAATAGACCTTAAATTGAAATGAAAAGTCGCTACCAATCGAACTTTTTTGAATATCGTTATAAACAATAGCCTATGTGTTATTCTGATGTATAAGCTACATTATGGTAAAAGTTTCATTAAAATCCATTCAGTAGTTTTTGAGTGAAAAAGGAACAAACATACATCCATCCATACAAACTTCCGCATATATAATAGTAGTAAGATAATTTGCATTGAAAAAAGAACCCCGAAAATCATGCGAAGCAAATACGATATCAAACGCAAAATTATCTATTGAGAGAAGCTGAGATGAAGCACAAAATAATGATTTGAATGGGGGAAAGCCTTTAAAATATTAGAGATTTTATGTGGAAGTCTCAACTAAAATTGGAATAAAAAAAGAACTACTTGTCACATTTTTTTTCTAATTGATCCCTTGATGTGCCCACTGAGGACACGAACAAATTGGGAAGCTTTTAGCGAAATTCGATTGGTAGTTTTTGAGTCTATAAAGGACATACATACATACATGTATTCATTTTTATACATTGGATGAAATAACAAGATAGAAGTAAAAGATTAGAAATAACTTCGGCAGCAGCTATAGTAAATAAAGCATTCTCTATTACGTATTCATGCACAATATGATCTTTCGCTGCAACCAACAAAGGCAAAATGCTCCCACTTTTATCTGATGGCTTCCAAACTTAATCAACATGACACTCGGGCCGGTCTCTTTTCATTATTCCGGTCAGTCCTTTCGGCACCACGTGACCTTTGGATGTACCTGAGCTATTAACACTAATTGAATGCAGCAACGTCATACCAACTCCAGTGCTTTCCAGGGGGGATGAATATTTACTTGTTAAACCGCATTTACATGGCATGACGGCGTCTTTCGCTTTTGTTCTCAATAATTACCCCCTTACTTTCGGCTTTAATTATGGTAATGGACTATTTTGGCGATTGTTTGCCGAAGGGGGTCTCCGAAGTTAGCCAAACTTGGTGCTCGAAAAAATCGTTTCCCTTGTATAGGTCAAATGTTGTTGGCGAAGTTTTGATTGGTTACACTTGCATATTTTTAATAACTTTTGAATGGGCTAATGGTAGAAGCGGGTTGCTTTTTTATAGTGCTTCAGGGATTTGAGGCTGTGAAAAGGAGCAAATAAAGTTTGATTTAGGGCCAAAAGTTCTGAAACGTGATACTTTTATCATATTTGGGATTTTTTTTTTTTTGCTAGTTAGTTCCAAATATTTCAAATCCTCTTATGCAGCAATTACACGTTTCATTATTACTTGGCATGGTGCAGTTAAATTGAAAAGTAGCAAAAAATATTTAAAAGTTTTCAAACATCAAAATTCGAAGCCATAATAACTGCAAATTTGTTTTGTGCATTAACTTTTACTAACCCTTCAAAAACTATAATGTGGTAATGTTAATAGTTGTCATGTTTTCATTATATTTATACTGTTATGGGTGTGCTTGATCCATGGGATCATGTGTTCCCTAAAAGAAGTTATCAAGTATCTCTAATATGAGATCTATAAAAATGCACTTGTTTTATTATAAATAATCAGTGCGGTTAATTACCAACGATATGTCTTAATTATTAAAGACAGCCTGTACTTTAAAGTTACACTTCACTAAATTTTTTAAGTTGTGTGTAACAGACACAGTGCAAACTTTGCAATATTTACCTGAGAAAAATTGGACAGTTTTCAACATTTTTTTTTTACGTTAAAGTTATTATTTATTTATTATTATTATCATTTTCTTGTTCAAAGTTACATTAGTTTACTAGATTCATTTTACATATACTGTCGTCCCCGCTTAATAAGGTAACGGATACACGAATACCCCGCTTATACGAATAATATATCTCGGAACCGATGCCATAGACGTAATATTAAACATCCCCGCTTGATCGAATACCCCGCTTAATCGCAAAAAATTTCTTGGAACCTACAGTATTCGTTTAAGCGGGGCCGACAGCATCTATAAAAGTTTTAAAGTTATCCTTGGTGGCTAGATAAGTTTAAACCATATTTATAATCATTACTTTTTAGTTTTTAATAATTATGCAATGCCTAAACAGTGTTTCTTCTGTATGAGTTTAACAACACTTCAATAACATGAGTCAGGACAGTTAAAAATGTCAAAATTGTGGACCAAAGTTATCCTAAATGAATGAAATGTCCTTGACTCTTAAACTCATTTGGTTGGCTGTCTTGAGATGATGTGTCTATCACCAAATTGCGGAAGACTAGCCATGTTTTTTTCTGTCAACCCCTCAGTCAACCTATTCGAATAGATATTACGCAATATGGAACTCCGTGCAAAAGAATTTTCCCATTTGAGAAGCATGTGTTCAGTGGTCGAAAGCTTAAACAATTCGAGGAATTTAATATCGTGAAGCTAAGAAGAGTAAGATGGAAGAAGTTTGTCGAAACACGGTAAAATAAAAGAAAATATGACATTAAAAGAAAGCTGCATACCAGCTTAATTTGAAGCATAGAAATTGTTTTAAGCAGATGAAAAGAAACTAATTATTAGCTTCTTTTTTTTATTTTGAAGAAAAGATAATGTTTAATCGCATCAAGTATTTCAAAGATAAATGCGGTAGAAATGAAAAGAAATTTGCTAAGGGAGGTTTGTAATTCGTATAATTAAAGTTTAATTTCTGTAGCAAATTTTTAGTTCGACTGTGAAATTATCTTCAGAAAATTTTGTTTGAGGCACTTTTATGATCCAAATGTTCAACAAGATGGAAAAGATGAGTTTTTGATATTCGAAAAGTTCAGTATGTGTAGTTATTTCTTAGGAAAAATATAGTTAATATAAAGTTTTGGAGATGTATATCTGTTGCAACGGGGGCAAAGAATACCTTTTGAAACGAGCAAAATATTTTTTTTAAACAATACATTTGAAAAAAAAATTTTAGGGTTAAAAACAACCAATTAAAGCTGCACAGAAATCATGGGTGCAAATTTTATGATATGATATAAAATAATCTAAAAAGTTCACTCGACTTGCTTTCTTTGTCGTTATTATTCTAAAAGAAATTACTCCAAAATATCGATTTTTTTGAGCCTTTTCATTTTTAAAACTTTTTGAAGGGTGATCTCCTACCAACAAATGTGAGATCATTTTGGTTGAAAATTGACTTTTTCAAATAAAATGGTTAAAATGAGATGCCATGCTAAAAACCGTATCTTCTCGTTCAAAACCCCTTTTAAAATACTGTTTTTTTTAAATTTAGTGGTTGTTTAATTTTGAAAAACTGAAGAGATTTTTAATTTAAGGATAAATCTAATAAAATTTCGTATAACTTATTTCCTTTCTTCAAATTCTTTTTAATAGTAAAACAAATGTAAAAGAAGTTGCTTAATTGTACAGAAGCAATTGCGCGACTTTTTACAAAGAATAGTGATTTACGACAACATATTCAAAATAAAAACTGCACATGGTAAGTCTATTAATGGGGATGAAGATTACTACGGAAATAACAACTTTTATGAAGCTCCTCTGAATCGTTCTGGAACAGACTTACACCAAAAACTAAACTTTAAAGCATGTATAATTAACTTTTTCTCGTTCTTTCTCAAATAAAATATAATCTACAAATAAAGCTTTTAACAAATTAGATTTATTTTTATTCCTCTTGGTTTTTGTGTTCCTTTTAATCTGATAGAGGCAGAGATTGAAACGTGATTGGAAGCTTAAACTATGCACTTTTCTTGATTCCGTCGATGTTTCTTGTTTGTTGATATCCTTTTTTGGTATATCCAATCACACAAAGGAAATTACAATTAAATTCTGTTATTAAAGTAGTCCTGTGAGAGGTTTGGTATCACTTTGTTGTCGTCGATGGACATGGGTAAAAGTTTGAAACAAATCAGTAAAATCACCTGAAATCATTTTTTCTATCGTTTCAAAAAAGCAAGATAATTTTATTTAGGTTTTGGAACCTCATCTGTCAGAGTAATTTTCAGTGTTCCTCGACATTCATATAAGAGTAAGATTGCAGTTTTAACTCACTGCCCACCTCATTAAACCCGACATGTCCCAATTGAAAAAAAAATGCTTAAGCAAAGCCTCTACAAATTTCACCCATAGAAAATATACTGTCAAAATTTACCTGAACGTCTTTTAACTATTTTTTAAATTAAAATTTAACATCATAAAATATAAGGGAGGAAGAAATCGTTTGAATTTTTAAAATAGGTCAGTTAACTCATTTATGCCCAAGTTTTTTTAGCAATTTTTTTCAATTTTTATCTGCTTAAAACTCTTACATGGAATGGTTTACATGCATTTTAAGCGTAAAATAGATCGCCGTTGTCAACTATTAAGTTATTTACCGTCTTGTTTATGGGACACTAGACTGATATGTGCGCAAAATACGACCTTACTTGACTTTACTTTTGCAAAGTAACATTACAGAAGGCATCTGTGATCAATTTTAAGCAAATCAATTTAAAATAATTTAATTTTATGAAAGAAAAGTTCGCAAAAAATACTTACTTTCTGTGGCTACCCATGCTGGATCGTTGCTTGACTGATTTGTCTGAAAATAGCTGTCAATAAATAAACTCTGATGTCCAACTAGTGGCTCTAACTGGTTTTCTCATGAAGAAGGACTTTAACTTGTAAAAAATAGCTTTAGTAAAATGATATACACATTACAGGTTTTTGTATGCAGTAACTAACAAGCATCCCGTTTTTAGGCTACTGGGCATAAATGGGTTAAATGTTTTATTTTTTTTTTATATATTTTTTTTTATTTCAAAGAGTCCAAGTGTTAAATTTCAGAATAATAAACATGTCTTCTTTCACTGCCGCCTTCCATTTTATGCGTAGAAAGTCGGCTGTAATACTTCTTGTGGTCTTCAACGCTTTCGTGCATTCGCAACTCCTGAGCTCGAAGGTCAAAACACAGGAGTTTTGTGATGCTTGTTCATTTTAAAAGAATAAAGAACCAAAAAAATCGTACATGCGATCAAATATCACTAATTCATTTGGCTTAGAAACTATGAAAACAAAACGACTTGTGTTTGTTTTACCTCTCACACACACAGACAGTGGCTGCAATTCGTTGGAGTTGTCAACTTGCCGTCCTTCAAAAAAAGTTTCACTTTTCTAAAAAATGTCATGGAGTACTTTAAGGCTTAGAATAAATACTTACCTATATGAAGCGTCAGGGGAAAAAAGATGAAAGTCACTTTTTCATCAATTTTGAGATATTAGCGCTATCTAGGGGCTATGAAGGAGTAATATCATCTGGTAGAACAAAAAGGGGGAGAAAAGATGTGAATTGACCGAAATGTGCATGAAGACTCTGTTAACTACACAAAGAGTTACGAGAAATCAAACTTTGTTCTTCGTTTTTCTCGAAATCGCTTTTTGGTCATTTTCATATTTTTCCCCCTGGCCCTTCATATCTTTATGCGTAATAATATTTTGAGCGGTTACACATTGTTATTAAAGTAAATCGTTTGTAAATATGATGCGGTATTAAAAGCTAACTAAAAAACTTATCGGGCGATGTCTGTGATATTTATAATTGGGAGAAACAATAGCTATTCATTTGTTTTCTCTATAAAAATAAGCTGACATATGTTTGACAGAATGTAAGTCAATAATTGACTTATACCAATCAACAATTGACCAACATCTTCCCATAAGATTTAAATACTTATCAAGAGCGAAACATGTTTGTTAAGGGACAAAAGTACGACACTGGAGTTTTTACAAAAGTGAAGAAGTGTCAAAAAATGAAGTTAAAATTAACACGTTTTTATATATGTAAGATTTATTTAATGAATGCTTTTTTGAGAATTTCTTCTAGCTTGACCACGGAGAGCTGGCGGGTGAATTGGAAGCCGAGACGGTCCACTAAATTTCGTAATACGCAGGATCAGCGAAAATGCTCAAGCCGTCAAGTTTTTCCTGTGTGCTATCTCGCTGACCCTACCTGTTACAAAATGAAGAAGTTCGTTTCCTCTTTCAGTTCAGCCGCCATCTCTCAGTGGTCAAGCTATAACATTCCCCAGACGGCCACCAAGCCATAAAGAATCAAAAAGGTTATTTGGCCTTACAATACGGATATGTTCTGAACGAAAGTACTCAGGCACATTGAAAATAGCGACCCAAGAAGAAATCGTCGGATTGCAATGAAATTTAATACACAGTGGTACCAAGCCAGATCAATGTGGAATGTCACAGATTGGCAAAAAGTTGTGTTTAGTGATGAGTCTCGGTTTGTTTTAGGGACTGATGATAACCGTGTACGGATGTGGAGGCACCCAGGTGAGCGGTATAATTCCTCCCACACTGTTCTACGTCACACTGCCCGCACAGCTGGTGTAAATGTCTGGGGGGCCATATCCTATAATAGCCGGTTCAATCTAATGGTGATGCGTGGAAACTTAACCGGCTAACGTTACGTTTATGATATTCTTCGACCCAATGTAGGACCTTTCCTAAATGGTCTCCCAGGAGCAATTTTCCAGCAAGATAATGCTCGTCCGCATACAGCAAGAGTTGCTCAAGACTTCCTACGTCATTTTAAGACTCTTTCATGGCCGGCCCGCTCCCCCGACTTATCTCCTATAGAGCATGAGTGGGATCAGCTAAAACGTCAGATGCCATCGTGTCACTCTGTGCGTGATTTGGAGTTGGCTGTTACAAATTTGTGGACCCATCTGCTTCAGGACAACATCAGGCGTCTTATCAACTCAATGCCGGAAAGCGTGGCGGAATATATTGCAGCTAGAGGTGGTCCAACGCGCTGTTGAAGTTGCTCTGTATTTTTGTCCTTGCACACCCTGTATTCGTTCAATTGCTTGATTTTGAGATCAAGTGAGTCTCTCATCTGTATCATTATGTGTATTAAATTTCATTTCAATCCGATGCTTTCTTCTTGGGTCGCTATTTTCAATGTGCCTGAGTGTATTTAAAGGAATGTTTACTTAACATTCAAAATACTATTTCGTAATATAGGGGATATTAAATATCTTACTTAATGCGCAACAATTAATTAAACATGTAACTTACCATTATAACCAGTGAAATTATTCATCAAATGTTAAAATATTAATGTAGTCAAATCAACCAGCTTTTCGACATAATTTATTGATAACTTGCATGTATAGTTATAACTTAGGCTTAAACTATTTGTTCGAATGCACTGTTTCTCTATCTCCATTTCTTGCGTTGTACTTAATTAAATAACGCCTCCTTAATACTAAAGGCCTATCGCTTTTTGGTTTTCAACGCAGAGCAAAACATCGCCCTTTGTTCAGGATGCACTGCCATCTATCGAAGTTCTTCGAAGCATAGAAACTGTCAGAGAAATTTAGCATTGGTTGATTTTTAAATTCAAATTCAAAAATTAGCCAATCAAAAATTTAATTCGAATATTGCTGGGATCCATCACCAATAGCTGCAATCCGCAAGGTAGCGCTTTGTCCCGGACAGTTGAATCCCTTTTTGAGCCAAATGCAGTAGGCATTTAGTATTACGGGGGAGTTGATTAAACCCAAGTCATTCTTGATGAACTGAAATTCAAAAAACGAGAATGATATCGCGTAAAAAAGAGCCATAATCCTTCATTCTCATTAGATTGGCTTGTCTCCAGGAAACACCACCAACCCAAAAGGAGTAGTAAAAACGATCTTAAGCTCGGGTTCGGAGCCAATAATAATGCGATCATTAACGCGATCTAACCCTGAAGCAATGCGACTACCAACTATATACTGTTTCAGTACTTTATTATTATTCAGTGTACTATTTCTGAATAAAGGGGGATATTAAATATCTTATTTAATGGGCTACAATTAATTATCCATCAAACGTTAAAGCATAAAAAAAGTCAAATCAACCAGCTTTCCAACATAATTTATTGCAAACTTGCATTTAGTAATTACACTTAAAATATTTCTTCGATTGTACCTATTCTTTATCTCTATTTCTTACGTTGTACGTAATTAAACAAAAGTCATTCTTGATGAACCAAAATTCAAAAAACGAGAATGATATCGCGTGAAAAAGAGCCATAATCCTTCATTCTCATTAGCCTCCGAGCGCGACCTGTACCCAGGAGACACCACCAAGAGTAGTAAAAACGAGCTTAAGCTCGGGTTCGGAAAGAAATAGCCAATAATTAATGCGATCATTAACGCGATCTAACGCCGAAACAAGGCGACTACCTAATCATGGGAGAAAAAGCTCCGGTCAGAATATCGTTTGCTCGAACCCGATTGGGCGTGGGCCCGTGTTTTAGCCGGGAAAGAGCCCTCCCGTCGTAAACAGGCGACCAAGTCCGGCTTCAATAATTCATCACTTCCGGATTAAGTGCACTAAAAGAGCCGACTCAATCAGGTAGATGGTGTTTGACAGTCTGTTGAATTCACCGGGCTTCGATGCAC
>JAXGGA010015740.1:0-28348 GCA_038373865.1 Uloborus plumipes
AGTGGGGCAAATTTTCCCATTGAATAAAAAAAATCAGCTTCACGGCAGTCATAATTTGTCTTTAAAATTAAAAGCGCATTAGGACTTTTCAATGTAAAGTTTTGTAAAAATGAAAAAACTTAATCAAAGCTGTTGCTCACACTCAAGTTTTCTTTTGAATGAAAAGCCAAATTAATCCCTAAAATACAACTGTTTTTCACTCAAGAAGCACAAGTGTCGACAAAGCTTTTTCTCGTGGTGACTCCGAACGCAACGACGTGAAAAAGAAAGTTCCTCTCAGCCAGAAGATTGACAACATGTCACAATTCTAATCACGTTTATCCGTTTTTATGTAACCATCGATCAGGCACTATCGTATCTATGAAATCAGGGCCATCCACTAGACGTAATATTTAGAATCACTAGGGCGAAAAGTGGAGAAAGAAGTGAACGAGTGGACTGGCGGACTGTTATTTTTTTTCGTTTGTCTGTCCACCTTTTGTGCATCTAGACTTAAAATGCACCACGTCGGTGAAGTTGGGTGAAGCTCCTTGGGGGGGACCTTGGAATAAATGATAATGGTCAGGCAAAGTCGGCAAAAGAAAACAAAGTTTAATTCGTCCTTCACAATTTTAAGCCCAATGAGAAGAATACGCGAAGAGGGATCTGGCCCGTCAATTAAAACGAAAAACTAGGTTAATTAATTTGGAAATGCTTAAAAACAAAAATGAACACTATTTACTCAGGAAAAGGCCGTTGCAATTCACTTCTTTTGATTTTCTATTTTTAGTACTTTCCGCAAATCTTTTCTTTGTAATTAGCTTTTCAAAATTGAACCTTATTACTTCTTCCTGCCAACTCCTTTGTGCTTACTTTTTGTTACAGTCTTAACAACTTTCAGGCAGCATGATTTTTTTTTCCATTTCAGTAAAAGCATTTAGTGTACTATGCACATTTAAAGTTGAAAATGTAAAAATATGAAATTACTCCTTCCATCTCAAATTAGTTATTACAGTTAAATAATTTTGTAATGCTTAATGACACTGATAAGTTTATAGTTTTGTTTCGATATTTTTAGAGATTTTAGGGTGCGATGTTATTAATTAACAGCATTCACATACCATGCACTCCCTCATTAAACCAGTACTCTAGAAAGTTTAGTTTGTTTTTAAATGAATTCACGATTTATCAGCTAAAAGATAGACAGCTCAACTGATGGTGGAAAAGTTCAGATTAAATAGGGACTTGTTTAAGAGTTTGCGAACTCTGGATTTTCAGAATAAAATTAACCCCTTACAATGAAACTGGAGTGTATTCTGCCGTGCTTCGCGCAAAAGTGGTATCTGCAGTCGAGGTCAAACTGAGTTATAACTCTAAAGTTTTGCGCCACCATGTATTTGATTCAGATGAAACTTTTACAGAATTTTTTTAAAAAAATACTTCCCGTTCTCAAATGACCATATAATTTTATATTTTGGTAAAATAGGGTAGGTGGGGGCAAAGACCTGCACTGGGCAAAGCCCTGCATCGACTTTTTGAATAGACCGCCTTAGATTTGAGAACCGGCCGCCAGGGTGCAGTTGAGGAATTGCAACAGGTGTCCACCAATAAAAGGCCGGTTCTCAAATCTAAGGCGGTCTATTCAAAAAGTCGATGCAGGGCTTTGCCCCGTGCAGGTCTTTGCCCCCACCTACCCTACGTCGCAAAGAGCCAGCTGGTGGCGATAACTCAATTTTGTTAAAAAGTGCAGATACGACTGTTGTGCTTAGCATGGCAGTATTACAGGGTTGCCACAGGATACTTAAATGCTACTTTTTGCTACTTTTTTGGACACAAGGCGACTTTAGCTACTTTTTTATGCAAAAACAGGCCCAAAAGCTACTTTTTTTCACTGAATCTGCTTTTTTGGAGACTTTTTCTCCCTGACGTAAGTTTTCTTTTGAAACACCTGGAGATTTTCTCTCACCCGTGGTTTTAAATAATTACCATTCCAAGAATAAAACCTTTCCTAAATATAGACATTATAGGCTGCACCGATCCACTGCATCCAATCAACAAGTTGGGTGTGGCTTAAGTGATGCGAAAACGAAAGTCAATCTTGTATGGAACTGATTTGTATACTTCGTACATTATTGATATCTACGCTTTTCCAGAAGCTGAAACCTTATACAGTGCGATGCAAAAGAGTAGACAAAATGCAAATATATGAATAAAAAGAAAACTATTCAGTGAAATGCTTTCAAATTTCTGCTGCAGGTAGACAATATTGTCCCAAATACGTGTCTGGAGTTTTTAAAAAAATAACCAAAACAAAAATCGGAAATTTCAAAAAACTTTTTTTTTGTGCTTTTTTTGCTGTTGCAAAAGTTTAGACAAAATTCAGATTTTATGCAAATATCTCTTGAAAGGTAATTGTTGGAGGAAAGGTGGGACTTTTTGTTTCGACTATAAGGTGCAGAGATTGCTGAATGAATAATCAAACTTCCATATCTCTGTAGTTCTCGTGTAAAGAAGAAGAAATGTTTGTAAGCCGAAGTTTGGAAATGAATCCACTTTGCTAATTTTTTCGTCTTTTAAATTGGCCCTACTATGATAGTACATTGTTTTTTACTTCGTGGAGAGCAAATTCAGACCTGTGATCAAAAAGCCCAAGAAAAATTATATTTCTTAAGGATGAAGGAATTGTAAAAACGGCTCTAACTGGCGATTCTCCCCTTAATCCTACAAAACTTCTACTTGGGTCAAAAACAGCATGTGACAGGTAAGTAGATGAACAACTGAATCGGGATGCCCCCCCCCCAAAAAAAAAAAAATGTGCTTGCGCCTCTTCGGAAACAGTGTCCCAAATAAGCCAGGTTTTAATGGTAAAAGGAGCACAGTTTATGCTCATCAAATCTTTTCTCCAGTCAAGCTAATAGAGTTATAATCCATCTAAGCTACCCAAATTTTAATAATTTTCGTCAGAGAAAGTAACATTCATTTTTAGTCACATTTAGTCTCATGGTAATAGTGAAGTAGAGAGGGGGTTTTCAATATCCAGGATAGCTCTATCGGAAGATAAATTTTGGATGTCGGGACGTGCATTGAATGACAGGCTTATTATAAGATGCTCTGAAGCGCTATTCTACAGTTTCACAATTCCAAATTGATAAGGCACTTTTAAATTTAGCTTATGATGCATGCAAATCATACCAGTTCTACCTTGTAGACCAGAAGGAAGAGCAATTGTGAGATTAGAAAAAGAAGCGCTATTCTACAGTTTCACACCAGTTCTACCTTGTAGACCAGAAGAAAGAGAAGGAAGAGCAATTGTGAGATTAGAAAAAGAAGCGCTATTCTACAGTTTCACAATTCCAAATTGATAAGGCACTTTTAAATTTAGCTTATGGTGCATGCAAATCATACCAGTTCTACCTTGCAGACCAGAAGAAAGAGAAGGAAGAGCAATTGTGAGATTAGAAAAAGAAAATGAAGAAAAGTTGAAACAAAGAAAAATAGAAAAAGAAAAGCTGTCAAGTTTGAAGGGATCTGTTAAAAAGTTAGAAGAAAAAGTCAAACTAGTAAATAGAGAGAGAAAGGAAACTCAAAAATCAGCTGATGTACTTTTTAAACAGGCAAACCAGAGGCGAAAATCAGCTATTGAAGCAAAAGACATTGAAAGTATTAGAATAGCGAAAAATAGGGAAAGAAAAATTAAATTAAATTGCTCAGGGAACAAAAGTAAAACTACTTTGATAGAATCATTTTTCTGTAAAAAACCAAAAAAAAAAAAAGATTTTCGGAGTAATATTTCTGTATTTATATGAGTATATTATTATTATTTCTTTTGAATGGGGAAGGGGGGCAGCAGTCTTGTAAAGTAAGTAACCTCAATTGTACTCTTTTGTTGTTTTTTTTTCCCTCATTTGTACCTTTTATCTTATGCATTAGTTCAAAATATGTTTATTTTTCTGAACTTGTTTTAAAGCATTACTCATGGTCATGATTCAGTTTAGCTTGTCACATGTTTCTATTCAGTTTCTTTGCACCTTTTTTTTTTTTTTTTCATGGCTACTTTTTATGCAACTTTTTTTTATTTTGAAGGCAACTTTTTTGCTACTTTTTTAGCGTTTTTAGGCGACTTTTGCTACTTTTTTGTGACATTTTTCCTGTGGCAACCCTGTATTACTGTTCATGTAAATGATTAATAGTAAATTAAATTGACATTTATCATTAAATTTAACATTTTAACATTATCTTTAACAAAAAAGGCTTGCCGTTTCGTAATTTCAAAATTATAAAGATATTGCTTTTCTTCCCATTAGGCCGTGGTACATCCATGTTTCCAACTACTAACGTTACGTATGTGATGTCAGGCTTCTTTAGAGGCTAAGTTAGGTTATTGGATAAATCTATACTGTTTAAATCTAAACCTATGTTGCACACCACATCTGTCGATGTATATAGCACATACTTCTTCTTCGAATTTATTTGTTTTGCTCTGAAGAAGCCGAACACATGTCAAGCGAAAAGTTTTCCAGAAACACTCTGGTTGGGCAAGGCCCTACAAGCCCAGATAGTAGTCTATTTTTCACGCCGTCAGTGATATTTCAGCCTTAGTTCATATACTGGTAGTTATCAAAATAATGGAAACACTTGAGATTCGTAAGAAAAATCTACCGTTCATCGCAAAAAAAGCGATCAATTGTTCTTTAACTTTAGTCATACAAAATATAGACTTCACCGGACATTTCCATATTGAAATTAAATCACTCATGCATTTGGGGGATGAAAAACAAGGGAGTCAGAAGAAAAACCGCTTTATGAACATAACTCTTCGAAAATAGCTCGGAATAAGCTATAAATTTCTAGTATACTCTAGCATGTATAATTACTGTATAAATTTTTATGAACGTACCACTCTTAGTTCCGAAGATATTAAACATTTTTTTAAATACGGCAATTTTATTAGAAGGGTTTTTGCTCATAACAGGCAGAGTTTTTGATCAAACCTTATCAAAACTTCAGAAAATGTGACAAAATACAAGAGAAAGAACATACTAAAACGGTAAATAAAAATATTAAAAATCCGATGAGATATGAACGTTAAAAGGAAATTATTTTTTCACGGCGTATGCGCGAATGATAGAAATTTATAACTACAAAAATATTGTAGCCTGCTTTATACTGCATCTTATTACAAAAATTCCAGTTGAATATCGTAAAAATTGAAAAAGATATCAGCGATCTAGTGAGCTGTAAATCATTCATTCGCAGACAATACATAAATGGTGAGAAGCCGTCCACAAATAGTGTGATGACAATCGAGCATTTTTTTCAATGTTAAATT
This sequence comes from Uloborus plumipes, assembly GCA_038373865.1. Lineage (NCBI taxonomy): Eukaryota > Metazoa > Arthropoda > Arachnida > Araneae > Uloboridae > Uloborus > Uloborus plumipes. Next base: position 5,309 of record JAXGGA010015740.1, read on the forward strand.
GTATACTCGGCATAGAAGTCATATTTCGTCTATTCGGGCAAAAAGACCTTATACGTAGGTGGCCAAAAGTATCCGGACACCCCTTGAAACGTTGGTTTTGAACGATGACGCAATACCCTTTAATTTAAAAATAGCTCTTTGTGAGCAGTCCCTCACTATTTATGTATTGTCTGCGAATGAATGAAATACAGCTCACTAGATCGCTGATATCTTTTTCAATTTTCATGATATTCGACAATAACCTTTTTTTATAAGATGCAGTATAAATCAGGGTAAAATATTTTTGTAGTTATAAATCTCTGTCGTTTGCGCATGCGCCGTGAAAAATTATTTCCTTTTAACCTTCATATCTCATCGGAATTTTTAATATTTTTATTTACCGTTTTAGTATGTTCTTTCTCTTGTATTTTGTCATCTTTTCTGAAGTTTTGATAAGGTTTGATCAAAACTCTGCGTGTTATGAGCAAAAACCCTTCAAATAAAATTGCCGTTTCTTAAAAAATACTTCATATCTTCAGAAGTAAATGTGGTACGTTTATAAAAATTTGTACAGTAATTATACATAGTATGCTAATTGATTACTGAAATTTATAGCTTATTCCGAGCTATTTTTGAAGAGTTATGGTCAAAAATCGGTTTTTCTGCCGACACCCCTATTTGTCGTCCCCCAAATGCATAAATGATTCAATTTCAATGTGCAAATGTCCGGTGAAGTCTATATTTTATATGACTTAAGTTAAAGAACAATTGATTGCTTATTTTGCGATGAACGGTAGATTTTTCTTATGAATCTCAAGTGCTTCCATTATTTTGATAACTACCGTAAAATGGGGTGAATCGGAACACTTTTCAGCTTTGATTGTAAAAAAAGCAGTTAAAAGATTTTTTTTTTAATTTGATTTTCTGGGTAAAAACTTCGGTCTTGCTTTACTTTTGATATTCCAAGTAAAGACAAAACATTTTGAACAGTTATTATTAAAATATATAGGAAATTATGGGTGTTCCGAATCACCCCGCTGATAGGGGTCAATCGGAACACGTAAAATTTTTTATTTTTTTCCATTTAACCTGTAATAGGTCTCACAAACATGAGTAATATTGATGGGGGAGAATAAGAACAGATAATTATTGTCAAATAAAAGTATAATTTCAATACCAGTAAACGTTTATAATTTGTCAAAATTCAAAATAATTTTGAACTTATGAAAAATGAAAAGTAATTTAAGAAATGCTTTTGAATTGAAATACAAAGATTTAACATGAATGGAAATCACTCATATCGTCCACAAATATGTACTTGTCCTTAAAACTAGTAATTGTGACTTGGCTTAAGTTTTTTCATAGCATTTTCTGGGATGAACTCTGCCTTTTCTTTAGTTTTTTAAAATCCCTGGGTTTCAGGGATTGTCCTGAAAGATTGTTTCGCTTATTCATCACTGTCTGTGTGCTGGCCTTTTGCTATATAAAGTCTATATGACTTTCCCCCTCGTATTTTATGTAAAAAGAAGTCTCCTGGAGAAAAAATCTTTTGAAATCTGCAACTTTTTGTCATTCTAAGATCTAGTTGCTCACGAGAAGGGATAAACAGTAATAAATCCTTGTCCTTGTCTTGATTAGAGGAATTGGGGTTAGAATCCTGATTTTTCAAACAGTTTCATTGAAACAAGTTTGAATTGGAACAACAGAACAAAGTGTTCCGATTCACCCCGCATTTTTTTTTCCTATGGCGTTTTTTAGAATTCTTCATTTTCATGACACAATTTATAAAAAATGTAAAATCTAATGTGGTATTCTGTTGTTCAGATACATGTATAGTTGAAACATACCACTCTTAGGTTTAAAATGTAAGAAGGTTTGTTCGTGCATATGAAGTTTTGCAGTCTATGAAAATGTGATGTTTTCTAGCATGCAACGTGCAGCCCTCTTTAGAAGCCAGTACCGTTGCCAGATTGACAAAAGTAATTTTTTCCTACTTCCTATGATCTTACCTTTCTAAAAAAAAATTAATGGCGAAAAATACCCAATAGTATTTTTATGAAGAATTTCTTTGTACGGTTGGGAAGTTTTGTTCCGATTGACCCCGTTGTTCCTATACACCCCATTTTACGGTACCTGTATTTTTCAATGCTTCTAACAAGCAAGTACTTAAAGAAGTAAAGTTTTCAATATTTAACAAACACTAGATCGGGATTCATTCATGAGGTTTCTGGCGGACGTTTCGCATGATATGTCTCAATCTTCTCCATAGATCACAAACGAGTTTGAAGGAGAAACCTCTACCAAATGGATCTAGATCCATGTTATAGATCTTATCTCCTAATCTATATGACGCATACTTCTCCTTTGGAATCATTTGTACTCCTCAAAAAATTCATAAGACCTGTCCGACAAAAGGAAACAAGAACCATTCTTCATGGACCATAGCCCGGAGAGTAGTTGTATTATCAATTGCGACCACAAAAATCTCAGTTTATGTATTTTCAATGCTTTTAAGAAGGCAATTTTTAAATAATGCAATTTTTAATGCTTAAGAAGCCCATGGTACAGAACTTCACAACTAAATAACTGAAATTAATGAATGACAAGTTGACACAAATTTGTATACATTACTTTACAGAGCCCCTTAATTTTAAGTAGAACTTTTGAAGTCTACTGTTTTTTTTTTTTTTTCAACCAGGGAGGAAAAAGCAATTTAATTCAATTTGCATTTGTTTTCTTAGCGAAATAAAAAATATTTAAATTTTACTAAATCAGAATTAAGAAAAAAAACAAACAAAAAGCATATGCAACTGTTTCTTTTATGTGGAAAATAAAACGCTTTAAAATCATTTTATAAGTCTTCTACTCAATCAATTGCATACCGTCATCAATTTAATGTTTAACAAAAATAGAGAAAAAGCCCTGTATTCTTCATAATTTGTATTTTCACGATAATCTTGTACGAAAATAAAGCAAAAGTTGGAAAATAGTATTTTATTTTGGACGCTTTTAACTCCTTTTTTATTTTACTCATGTATTTGCATAAAGCATTTGCGATCTTCCTCTGTCTCTCTTTTTTAAATTTACGAAATACCAGTAAAATTGTTCGTTACAAAGCAGTAAGAAAAAAGGTTAACAACTAAACTGTTGTAATACGGTTAACTACGAAACAGTTATAAAACGGTCAACTATGAAATAAATGTGACGTAATAGTTTCAAGCATTTCACAAGATAAAAAATGCAATGTAGCAGTTGCGAAAGAGTTTGTAAAATGCTTTCTTAGCATGCTTAAAGTTGAATTGATAAACTGTGGACCCAAATCAAACTTTAGTAATGGGTCCCTCCTGCTTCGGGGTTTGAAATTTTACTTTAACAGACCAGCAGTATATGTTTCTTTATTTCTCTTTTTCTTTTCATTATTATTGTAATATTTTGACTTAGTAAGGTGTCCTTCACAGGTGCTAACCATTAAAAATATAAACCATTCGTGCTTTCATGTTGGCCTTAAAGTAGTGACTGAGCTTCAGACAAATGTATGGCATCTGCTTGCATTGACTATCACGTTTAACATTCATAACACATGGTCCTGGTGTAAGAGCTTTGATAGTTAAGTCGCGGTTACGCATTTGTCCTCGTCTTACCCCTTCCACACCTCATCATTAAACAGAAGCTGATAGGTCGAAGTTCATCCGCACACCTGCAAAACGCTTCTTTATAATCCTCTCAGGAACTTGTTTTTATTATTTGGGGGTTGTCCTGATGGATAAGACCCCATGCGACTACAGCCTGGATGATGTCAAGGGCGAGGGTTCATTGGTATCTCGGAAGCTTTGTGCATGTTGATGAGGGAGGAACACCATTTGAATCTTTGTTCCCCTCTGAGTCTGTCCGGTTCACAAGAGCAATCGGTATTTGTCGTTAAAAAGTTTAGTGGATCGTTACAGCTCTTCCTTGGGACAGTGCCAGAATTCAGTCGTAACTTGCCAACACACGAACAGGATGTGTTAGATTTGAATGCAAATGAATTCTTTAGTAGATCCACAGACACAACATCAAAATACACTCCCTTGTTTTAGTTCATAGCGCTCGAGTTGTTTTCGTAACAACGAACAGTACATTTACTCCCATGCAATTGCTCCCAGGGCCGCCGAGAGCCTCGGCGCGCTCCTAATGAGTTTGGTCTCCGCCACCCTCTCTACCCGCTTATAAATCTCGTCGGCCCTGATTGCTCCAACTCTAATACTACAGTAAATAAAATGGGAACCTGATGTGTGTAAGCTGTGTGGCAGTCACATAAATGCATCCGTCTCGTGATGGCCAAGAAAGTCATCTACAGGTTGAATAAGTCATCTACAGGTATCAACTTACGATGTCATAAAGTGACATTGCAGTGACGTCTTTATAACAGGGTTTAACTTTCTACAATGTAGAACTTTGTAGGAGCACCAAACTGTCTATTTCAGAAAGACAAATCGCCTATTCATGTCTCTAATGCAACAAATATGTAATCCCGTAAGAAGAATATTAATCACATGGATTGACCATCTCCTAGTCCAGACTTGAATACAATGGAAAGCATGTGGGAACGGTAGCATCTAGCACTAAATATATTAGAAAATGTGAGCCAATATTTTTCGACCAAGGACTTCAAAGCATCCTATAGATCAAGCATGGTATGAACTCTCCACTAGGGCCCTACTCTGAAACTTCCTGGAACTTCCAGTGACGTCTATTACTCCCTCACGACAAGCAAGAACCGCCGAAAAAGTAGTTGCTTGTCAAATTTTGTGCTACTCTGAAAGCCCTAAATGTGCCGAAGCGAGAGTTTTCTCTCCTTCTACCGCGTATCGAGAAGGAAAAACACTTGACCAATCAAGTGACAGTATATCTCACTGACGTTAGATCAACATTCGCGCGTGCATTTTGCTTTAAGTTTCTGGTTTAGCTTAGCCTCCGAAATAGATGACAAAAAGATTCGAGAGCCAAATATTAAAAGCATTCGGGCAGATTAAGATGTGTTTCAGGAATTCAAAAATATTAGAATTTTAAATCGCAATTAGTACATCTTTTCAACAACATACGAGCATACGAGTACAAGCGTAAGCGAAGTAAAGTGTCGAAATACATTATACGAATTCATCTCAATGTATCAAATGCTTCGACTAAACATGAAAATTTTTTTAAATACTTTTAAAAAATAATACTAATACTTAAAAATATTTGTTAAATAAAATCATTTAACTTCATGACTTTGTTTTCAGCAATATTTTGACTTTATTGCAATAATAGTTTAAAATTCAGGCTTTAAGTAAAAGTACCCTTTTTGTGTTACTCATTTTTGTTTTCGCAATAATAGTTGTATTTTCAGTCTTTAAATGCTAAGTAAAGAAAAATCACATGTCTGGGCAGGGCAAAATTAAGGCATAGGTATATGGGGCACAGGTCCAGGGCACCAACGTTTGGGGGGAGGGCCCAAATAGATCGAAAGTTTTTACAATGGAGAAATTTCATAATATCGCACTATGGCAAGATAAAAAATAAGTTTAAAAATACTTTTTCGAAAACTTGAAATCCAAAATATTTTATTACTTCATTATATTGTTTTTATTTGGGGGGGGGGGGGACAGCACATAAAGTGCTCAATGTTCTACAAAGCCGTGCCCTGTGTCTAGGTATCACTTTTTAAAAACGTGTATTTAAAACATTTGTTGTTTGAGAGGGGTAAAATTACTGCATGTGCTGCGCTTTTTGCAATGATTTTGGTAGACTCAATTTTGCTTTTCACGATATTTTGGCCTTATCGCAATAAGAGATATATATTCACACTCTAAATATTAAGTACAAGTCCCTATTTTGGGGGCAATGCATAAGAGAAAAATGGAGATCCAAAATCACATGTCTGCGGATCTTTTTTCCAAAATGCATTTAAAGTACTTTATGTTTGAGAATTGAAAGAAACAAATTCATGTTTTATGCTTTTGCTATCATTTTAAGACTTGAAAAACGATGATTCAATTATTCTGTGAGGAAAAATTAAACTTAAATACAATACGATAAAAAAGAAATACCCTTCCCCTGATAGAAAATAGAATTAGAGTAAAGGGCTCATTTTATTAAAGGAAATGTACCCCCCCCCCCCCCCGGGTTAGATCGACACCCTGGTTAAGTACATATATAAATTCAAGTTTTGGGCATACTTTAAAGTATTATAATTTCATTTGCAAAATTTTGGCCAATTAATCAGTAAAATAAGATGATTATAGATAAACCGCAAAGTTGCAGAGTTCCAATTACTGCCGATAAATGGATGCCTCTCCCAAATTCAAACTCAAAATAAAGAAAAAATCTTAACTCTCAATGTAAAAACATACTAAACCACATTTTCGGAACCTATAAACATTATGGCACACTCCGCGTTGAGAAAAAATGGAATAAACAAACAGCTTCTCACTGCCGAGGAAGACATCTCACGTCTTCTTACACGGCCGTAAACTGCGCGATTCTAGATACCTTAACCCCTTCCAGGCTCATTTTATTTCGGGATTACGGATCAAAAAATGTCAATTCTTTTTATGCTTATTTTCACACAAACATATCTTTTTAAACATAATAGCATCATTCGCATGCAACATTTCATACAAATAAATGTAAAAATATCTATTTAAATAAATGAGTAATTTCGGGATTACGGATCAAAAAATGTCAATTTTTTTATGCTTATTTTCATACATACATATCTTTTTCAACATAATAGCATCATTCGCATGCAACATTTCCTAAAAATAAATGTAAAAATATCTATTTAAATGAGTATTTACCTGCAAAGTTGGCTTTCTGTATGGCAGAAATCATTATACTTTGGATTCGGCGCCTACTCTTATCTTAAATCTACAGCTCAAAACACTGTATAGTTATGTTATCTAGTAGCAACAATAGTAAATAAAAGCATCCGAAACCATAAAAGGGACATGTGAAATAATTCTTGAAAGACTGGTTGTGCAGTGTTAATTTTCACCGTGCCCGAGCTACACTCGGGATGAGCCAGAATGGAACATTTCGCTTGCCCGAGTCCAGCTCGGGATAAGCCGGGAAGGGGTTAAATTAGAAGTGGCTTTGAGATTAGCGAGTATTCGTGTCTCACGAGATGTGACGTCACGGGACACGAAAAACCCGTATTCTCGGTATCGACTATATTGACGATACAATGAGAGTAGGGCCCCTAGAGGCAAAAAAAACTCAATACTTTTGATTGAAATCTCATGGTTGAAAATATGAAAAGTAATCAATAACCATCTAGTAATCTGACCATCGTAAATCTTTATACTGTATCGTTTTGCATTTAGTAGCATTGAAAATATCGTGAAAAGTACCCCAGTAGTTTTTTTCTCCCTCGTGAGCCCGTAGGAAAGGAATTAAACGTATTTTAAAGTTTGCAATCCGTGGGGATTCCACAAATTGAGAAAAGCCAGTTAAAAGTAGTTTCGAGTAAAACCTTGATTTTTTTTTTTTGAAAACGTTTTTTTTTTTAAGATTCATGAACAAATGTCGCCGGTGAGTGATATATTCAAGAACAAAGCAAAATGTAATTTGTCCTGCAACAAAAATGTAGTTTATCATGGTAATTTCACAAGGTTTGCTGAAGATAATTATGAAGTAAAAAATGAGAAGATAATAAAGAAGTAATTACTTTCCACGTTATCTGAACCCTTGTCATTTTCCAGTTTTTGTCTTTGCGACCAAAATACCTTACTATAAAACTTTCTGGAACCTTTGTTTGAAACACGAGCGGTTCATTCAAGAAACTTTATCTCAATGTCACTCTTAATTGCAAATTCAATGCTCGTTCTGACGGAAGATAAAAGAACACGTGCTGTTGAAAAAACCGATGGCTTATAAAATGGAAGCATACTGTATGATGACTATAGATTTAATCAGGTATGGTATAGTGATGTTCACAGGCTTATAAATATAAAGAAAAATACTCATTAAAAACATTTAATGTAAGGTAAATGTACTAATAATGGGCAGCTTAAGAACTTTGAGTTAGTTGTGAAAATAGTTTTAAAGAACTCTGGCGTGAAATAGGGATGCACCGATAAGCAAATTGGCCGATTAAGGATGACTGATTCATCGGGAGAGTCTATTAATAATCATGATTAATATTTTTAATACTAAATTCGCCATCACTGACCTTTTCTCTTTCACAATTTCGGTTTCATAAATAGTTACAAATTTGATTCTGAGAGACGAATTTTTTTCTCTATTAAATCGCTAATTAAAAAATTCAATTAAATTTGATATGTGTTCTATCAACTTGAAAAACCTTTTTATACTTTTAACTTGTTCAAAACTATTTCCCTAATACGCTTTAAATTTATGTAAAAAAATGCAGTCAAGAGACTGGAAGATAGACAATGCTTTTACAAGGGTTATTGCGTAACATAAGCTTATAATGTTGAAGAAATATTATACTCTGAAAATGAGAGCGATCGTGTTAATTTCTCACTCTCCACACTTTTCTCCGTATGGTTGTCATAGTTACGGCGCTATGGACTTTTTTCCCGCTTACCTTTTGCAACAATGGTTAAATGCAAAACAATTAAAATTGCCTTGTGCGTAAACTATTATTCAATTGAAAAATCAAGGTTAGTAACTCATGGCTAATAACACGGTTCTTATGATGGCAGGTCTTGCTAAAACAAGCTATTTAGCACTAGGTTTGTTAGAAAACGAGACATGAGGATATAAATTAAAGCGTAAGTCTAATGCAAAAAACATTAAAAATAATGACATGCACCAACCCTAGCAGCATAATCTCATCGGCCGATGATCGGCCATTCATCGAAACCCGATGAAATTCTCATCGACCGATGATCGGATTCCGATGAGTTCTCATCGAGAATTGCTTCAATATGTCTCATCGGTCAAACAGAATCCGAGTAGCAAAATCCGATGAGTTTTGCTCGAAATACGATGAGATTTGGAGCAATTTACGAGCAGTGCAATCCCGTGCCGATGAATTTAGGATCAATTTAGGATGAAAATACGATATGATTTAGATCAATATACGAGCAGTTAGCTCGTGGCAATGAATTCAGGATCAATTTTGGATGAAAATACGGTGAGAGTTGAAACAATATAAGAGCAGTGTAGCTCTGTGGCGATATATTTTTGGATCAAAATACGATGAGAGTTGGATCAATATACGAGCAGTGTAGTTCCGCGGCGTTGAATTTTGGATCATTTTCTTTTCTTTTTCCTTTCAAATGGGGCTGCAGTAGAGGCACAACCTTTTGCAGACCCCAAGGGATCTTTTACATGCCGCAAAATCATACGACATGGACGCCGAGGATTTTCCACAATTTGAAAATCCGCCGACTGGACAACTCTAGGATCGAACCCGGGTTATCGGCGCGGAAAGCCGACGCTCTACCACCACGCCACCAAGTCGACGATTAATGAGACCAACACTGCATACTTAATAAAAATTTGAGATTGGGAAAATTTTCATCGGAAAATTTGATCATTACGACCTCTTTCCGATGACATCTGTAGCTTGCATATTTTCATCAGGAAATTTGATCGGAAGTATATAGTTTTCCGATGAAATATAGCTCGGCTAATTTTCATCGGAAAATTTGATCGAACCGATATTGTTTCCCGATGGAATACAGCTCGGCATATTTTCATCGGGAAATTTGATCGGAAGGATATAGTTTTCCGATGAAATATAGCTCGGCTAATTTTCTTCGGTAAACTTGATCGAAGGATATAATTTTCCGATGGAATATAGCTCGGCTTATTTTCATCGGGAAAGTTGATCGGAAGGATACCGCTTTCCGATAAAAAGTAGCTCATCGAAAACCGTGCTCGGATATTGATCGGAACGATGTCATCGTGCGTTACGGGATCAGTTTACGAGGAGTTCGATGACCGGCCGAGTAAAATCCGATGAGTTGATGCTACTTGGGAACAACAGTGTACAAAAAAGTGTGGAGCTGTTTTCTTTTACGCAAAATTTCTGACATTGACACGCCTATTTTAAAGTAACTGAGTATAAAACAAATCGAATGACAGAAGTAAGTTAGCCTCTAGTAGCTCCTGTTGGCCAGTCTCGAGACTGTCATTTTTTCTTCTTCTAAAAACTACGAACCTGATTTTGAACTTCATGAAGTTTCTCCCTCTCAGCATTTCTCATTAAAAAAAAAAAAACTTATTCTGGTGTTAAAATGTTTTCCGGCTTTCACTCTTTTGAGTCAAATTCGAAGGTTACGACATTCGAGAGTACATCTACCATATATTGAAAAGGCAGACGATCTATTTCTCAGAAGGGGGTTAAAATATTCTTTCTTTGTCTGACGGGAAATCTGTGAGTTATATGAATGGCCAAGAGGTGAAGGGCAAGTCACTGATGAACCGGTATAGGAGCCATTTGTGGAAACTGTTCCAGGCCCAAGAGGGGGTTTTCGGTGGTACCATGCAGTCTGGGCGAGGCAGGGAAAGATTTTTTTTTATTTAAGCTTCTGACATGAGAATTTTTCACGAACAAAGGATTTTCTAGAGCTAATACGTTATGCTCAAAATTTCTTAGAATTGGACTTCGATTTATTTCATCTCAGCATTCGGAAGGTTTCTGCTGTTTTTTAATACATTTTCTTCTAATTTATTGTTAGCATCTCATATTTTATTGTAAAACATCTTTAATGAGCAACATTTTCTTACATTTGAGGCGGCTTAGTCCAGCATTTGATCCTTAATCTTTATAAATTGGCTGTGAATGACACCATCCACAAATTAAATTTTTTTTTTCTGAGAAAGTCGAGCACTGATAGGCCATCTTTCTTTTTACGAAAGTAGACCAGGTGACGTTCCGATGGGAGGCCACGGGAGGTCGCTGTAACCTTTTAAAAATGACTTCATTTGGCAAATTTTCTCTGACATTTTTTCAAATTTATGATTTAACTACAATTTTTCAAATGCTAGAATGTCCCTTGTTATTATATAATATTTTGTGTGTATAGTATATCCGTATTTTATCTTCGCCAAAATTTGGAACTCCATTCGGAAAATTCAGAATGTCTACCTCCCTCACCAAATGTAGGCCGGTGGCAGTAAACTTTCGTTAATCCGGAACCTTTGCATCGGACTTCGCTTCATTTGAACCGTTATCTAGATATAACGTGCTGCATAAATTAAAGAAAATTTTTGCGCCTTACTGATATCTACCAAAAAACTATCAGTTTTTAAAATATATTTTTGTTGTGACTCATTGTGCTATTTTTTCGAGCTTGTGCCCCCTTTCGAGATTGTGAACCTTTTACTCCTCTCCAGCCCCCGGAATTGCGTTCTGCTATATACGCTACTGATTTAAAGCTAGATTTCGTCTTGCTGGTTGAGATGCAGAAATTTGATTTATTATAAAAATTGAAAAGAAAGGCGCATTGAACCATCGAATCAACCTCTCACTCTCCCTCCCTTTACTTCTTTCCGGTTCTGATCTTAACGAGTCCAACATGGTGACTCCTTTGTTATATCAGATCTTTCCCCTCTTCCAAAACACTCATTTTTTTCTTTGTAAGTAACAGAACATGATACGCCATGTTGTGTACTTTGAAAACACGAAAGTATAGTCTCTGGAACAATAGATTTTCTCTTTTCTGCTCAATCTCCCAATGCTCGCTTATTTTTGTTGAAACAATTATTGGTAGAATGTCAACGCTAGATAAAAGAAATTTGAAAATGATTAACTGATTATTGAAGATGAATGTGGGTTATTGCTGCTGTATTTTTACTCGGTGTTTTTAAGTTATGAATTTGTCATTTCGTTTTTTATTTAAAAATTCAAAATGAGAAACGTGGTTGCCTTATAAGCCATCTAAACGACTACTTATTTTTTTGCTAAAATAGTCTGAATTCCTTTAAAAGGTTAAAAAGTTCATACAAAATTACAAAAAGTGAAGGAACTTAGCTCCCGTTAGCTCTTCTACAAATTAACCCATTTGCGCCTAAGTTTTTTTTAACAATTTTTTTCAATTTTTATCTGCTTAAAACTCTTACTTGGAAAGGTTTACATACATTTTAGGCTTAAAATAGTTCGCCGTTGCCATATTTATGAAGTTATTTAACGTCCTGTTTGTGGGATATTTTGCTGATATGTGAGCAAAAAACGACCTTACTTGACTTAACTTTTGCAAAGTAACATTACAGAAGGCATCTGTGATCAATTCTAAGCAAATCATTTTAAAATAGTTTGATTTTATGAAAAAAAATGTCGCAAAAAACTTACTTTCTGTGAGTACCCATGCTGGATCGTTGCTTGACTGATTCGTCTGAAAATAGCTGTCAATAAATAAACTCTGATGTCCAAAAAGTGGCTCTAACAAGTTTTCTCAGGAAGAAGGACTATTTGACTTGTGAAAAACAGCTTTAGTACAATGATGTACCCATTACAGGTTTTTGTATGCAGTAACTAACAAGCGTCCCGTTTTTAGGACACTGAGCATAAATGGGTTAAACCTAAGTTAGCAGTGATGATAAGTAGGGAAGCACCGATTAATAGATAGTACCGATTAATCGGCCATAATCGGAAACTTTTCCGATCATTTATAATCTGCAAAAGTAGACCAATTAATCAGCGTTAAAAATATTTAAATACATTTTTAATGAAAATGGAAAGTATGCCTTCTACGAGGAACAATGAAAATTAAATTTGTTAACAGTAAGTAAATGTAATTGTTGCAAAATTTTTCATGTGTCGTTATTTTTCTTCTTTTACACAGTGTGTTTAGATAATAATCGTATGATTTTCACAAGTAACAAAAGTATTGAAGTATATGTCTATCAATAATTAAAAATAAATTGTCTTAAACGTGGTCCTAAATTTACCTGCCCACCAGAGCCTGTATATTTTTTTTTTTTTTCAATTTTTTATGTTTAGTTAACATTATATAACTTTATAAGCAATACTATGAAAATAACTTCAAAGAAATTTGACAAAACTTTTAAATTGTTCTGAGAAAATTAGGAAAACGGAGAAAAAGAAATTGTCTCTCAGTGAAAAAATTAGTAATTATCTCGAAAATCGGAATTGTGAAAAAAAAAAGTAATAGAGAAATTAATATTAAAAATTACAGTCATGATCACTTTTTGGCCCTGTCGATTAATCGGCCGATTATCAACAGCCAATTAATAGGTAATCAGTAATTAGCCAATTTGCTTATCAGTGCATCGCTAATGATAAGTAATTACTGCAAACGCATCGCCCTATTGAAATATACCAACTGATGCTGGAGTACATATGGAGTTCTGTCCATGTGTACTCACTCTAGCATATATATTTCAAATTTTAACATCTCAAAAGGCCTCTTTACATTCGATTAGTTTCACTCACCTTAACCATTGTTGTCCTCTGCTGAAGAAAAATACTAGTAACACTACACCAATCCCCAAATCCTCATTGCATTATTAGAAGAAATTGCTCTATTAAGGGAAAAAACTACGAAAGCTCTTTTCAATTTTAGATTTTCAGAAAGTTTTATTTTCTTAACCTTTATCCCCCACCCCTTCCTCTCCACTTATGTAAGCCTCACATTACTTCGAGAAAATCGAATAGGTTCATCATAAAACAAAAGGAAACATAACTCGGTAGTCAGTGGTCATGAAAGTATCAAATTTCTTGTAGATTTATACGTTCTCAGAATACATTTTGAAAGTCACCCGAAGTTGACATTTCTAAAGAGGAATACGCCTTTCACCACATCGCATACATTTCTGTCTTTTTAAGCGCCATGACCTGCTTAACCCCAAGAAATCACACACCGATAACGTGTGTTAAAAAAAGTTTTGGAGAATTGTATGATGAATCGACCGACAAAGGCTTGGGTCTTAGTGTGCAAGTCTCGTTTTAGAAGAGAATATGTAACAGCTTTCTTTTTCCCTATCCGTTCTTAGATCAGAATTCAAGGACAACGAAGAAAAAAAAATGTGCAAGCTACTTCTCAGAATCACATCTTTTTAAAGTTGTATTCTTGTTATTTAGTGCGATAATACATACTATTGTCATTATTCTCATAAATTAATGCAATTTATAGATGAAAAACAAAGCAGTTTGACAATTTAGCAGCGTATAGAATTCATTTATATCCACACAGATGTAAATCATATTGTTACGAGGGCGCATCTGTGTCATGTGTTTTTAGGAGACGGTTATTGTTTTAAAATAATTTGCAGTGAGAAGCAAACTTTAGAGATAACCAGCACAAAAAGTAAGGAAACCTTTGCTCTCTGTTTTAGGTGAGAGATTGTACCAGTATTACTTTTAGGAGCTGTTATACAGCATGCATCAGAAAACATTTTTCAATTAAAGTCTACCTACAATACGAACGTAAAACCCGGTTTACTTGAAACTTCAAAAAATCCGATTATATACTGAAAATTTGTGGATATTAAAAATTGATTTCATGGGAATGCAGCATTTTTCTACGTATTTAATCCAATATTTCTTGCAATAATCTTCCTTGCAATAATACTTTCATGCAGTAGAAAAACGGCATATTCTTGCATTTGAGTGGCACAAAATTGAATGCGTTGGCTTTAGAGACCAACAGCGAGACTCTATGGAACGGTGGTTTCGTACCTCGTCGCGATAGTTAAAAATCTCTAAATCAATCCTCGATAGATATAGGTGAACGAAACTTTTACAATCTTTGTGACATTTGTCGCAAAGTTGCTTACTTGAAACCCATCTACTTGCAAATTGAACTAAAAACCAAGTTCAATGGGAAGAGACTAATGTCCTTTATTGCATGTCGTTCAAACTGCCAATTCTTAAGTTTAACCTTGAAATTGACGATCTCAAACTTCTACCTTTGGAGACAGGCAAGTTCTGCTATAGCATTGGTACAAGTAGTTCTATGTGAGTTCAAAAAATTTTGACTCTAAAAGTTTCAACAAAAGTGTCTTCTCAGAATAGATGTTCAATATTTAATTCAGAGTCAACAGTCTTTTTGAAACACCTGCAATAAAAATGCTAAGCAGCTCATTTGAGTTAATTTGTTCGGCTATTTAAAAGATATTATTGAAATTAAAGCTACCCGTTAATACAAAGTCTTACTTGGTAAACAAGTAAGACTTATACTTGGTAAAAAAGTGATTTCTGCACATGTAACGCACAATATCCCTGGAATGAAATGTTTCTTTATGCACTAAAACATGTTTTGAAGCTGAAAAACGGAGAAAGCTGAATGACTGTCTGGGAAGGAAAACTTTCTCGATAAAATCGACAAAGTCACCAAAATGAAAAAAAAAAAAAGAGTGGTTTCTGTATTTATATTCACAATTGATTGCATCAGTTCATAGGAATGAACAGCTTAAGGCTTTAAAAAAATCTCGTACATGAAAAAGACCATGTGATTCATGAGAGAGATAGGGAAAAGCTTCGTGGGGGGAGCGGCACCAAGCAGTCTGGACAGAAGAATGACTTCGAAATGGTGGAAGACATCTATTCTGCCTTAATGCCCCTAGTCATTAGACAAGATTTACGCTTCTTGATTTGCGACATGATTTATGCAAGCGCAAGCCTTGAGCAAGTAAATGACTCCATGAACGGGTTATGAAAGCGGCTCTTTCTCTGCGATGGAACTTTCGCGTAATGTTTCACTTAGGCAAATAATACGTTTAACTTCTGGGAATGTTACAAAAACTTTGCTGAAAACATCAGTTTTTGGAAGTGCTTTACACATTTTTACCCCATTCAAGAAATGCTGCTTAAACTAGGTGAACTTTTCAAAATATCATTACGTCCCAATGTCTAATATCTAGAATCCAATATTGTAGCTTGTGCACAAGCCTTCTAAGACCTCTTCCGACTATAATAGCACTGAAAATGATTTTTGGAAAACATTTTCTGCTATTTCAAGGGAATTTATTCAAACCAGGTCAACCCACTCAAGATATCCTTGCGTTGTATTGTCTAATCTTTCAGAATGAACTTGTAACAATACTGAAAGTATAATTATTTTATGCAACAAATACTACACGTAAAGTATATAACAATAACGTGTACTTTATTGTAACGTGTACCCTAACTTTGTAAACATACTAAAAGCTAATTATATCTTCTTTTCGGAAAAGCTTTGCTCAGTTTCTTCCTTTTCCAATAAATGCTGTTACCCTCAGAGTGTATATTGAACTCCAAATGTCTAATATCTAAAATCCAATACCTTTAACATGCACATAAACCTCTTAGGAATACCATAAAGACATTATTGAAAATTGTTTTTGGAAAATTTTGACTCGTTTTCTTTTTATTCCAACGATATTTGTTTAAACTAGGTGAACCCACTCAGAATATCTGGGCATTCTATTGTGTAATACTTAGGATTGAATATCTCTGGCATGTACTTATACTTTCTAAAAATACCGGATGAACATTGTTGATGACACAGGGTGCGGCAGAGAAACGTGCTGATTTGAAAAGTCAATAAAAGAAAAAGTACTTGATGTATCAGTTTATTTCTTTTCATAAGATATTGTACCCAATCTGAATTTTTTTTAACTAGATTTAAAAATTACATGGAGATTTTCATCTACCCTAGATTTGCAGTTTTGTTCCACTCTTTTGAGCATATCGACTGGGATGCTGGCGATAGCAAGCCGGATGTCGTTCTTCAGGTATTGCAGGGTCCCGGGGCTTGTCGTTGTAAGCGATCGATTTGAGATACCCTCATAAAAAGTAGTCGCAGGGTGTCAAATCGGGGGAGCACGCCGGCCACGGTACGTCAACTCTCAAGGAGACGTTATCACTCAAATGTTGAAACACAGCAAGTTTGTAGGGATGAAACTGGAGTTCGTTGTAAAGAATTTTTCTAAGTGTACAATCAGAAATCCCCAGAACAGCAGCGTGTTTACGCGTCGAACACCTGAGAGAGCGCAAAAACGACTCCCTCACTTTCTCGACGTTTTCTGAAGTTCTGGAAATCCGTTGACGTCCTGGACCTTTTTTTGCCACACTTCCAATTTCCCTGAGTGTTTTCACCTACAAAACAGTCGATTCCCGGCCAGGAACGGGATGAATTTTGAGCCGAGTTGGGAAAGCACGTCGAGTGGCCACCACCGAAAGATTATTTGAAAAGTTAGCCTCGGTGGTGAACGCCCGTTGCTCCTTTGCCCAACGCATGGTGACAACTAAATTGTGAGATAACAAAACTTCAGACCCCCTTCTTTAAAATGAGACTCTCCCCACTCCTTTCTGACAACTCCTTGCTAATTAGTACCGTAAAATGGGATGAATCGGAACACTTGTCAGCTTTAATGGTAAAAAAAGTAGTTAAAAGATTTTTTTTTACATTAATTTGACTTGTTTTGTAAAAACTTCGGTCTTGTTTTGCTTTTGATATTCCAAAAGTAAAGACAAAACATTTCGAGCAGTTATTATTTATGTATAGAGGAATTAAGGGGACTTTAAGGATTTTGTGTCATTTTTATGACACAATTTTTAAAAAATGTAAATTCTAATGTGGTATTCTGTTGTTCAGATACATGCATAATTGAAACATACCCCTCTTAGGTTTAAAATATAAGAAGGTTTGTACTTACATATGAAGTTTTGCAGTCTTTGAAAACGTGATGTTTTCTTGCATTCCACGTGCAGCCCTCCTTATAAACCAGTAGCGTTGCCAGATTGACAAAAGTAATGTTTCCGTAATTCCTATGATCTCACCTTTCTAAAAAAATTAATGGCGAAAAATACCCCATAGTACATTTATGAGGAACTGCTTTGTACGGCCGGGAAGTTTGTTCCGATTTACCCCGCTGTTCTTATACACCCCATTTTACGGTATCCAATTAAGATCAGAAAGTTTCTCTGCCACACCCTGTATATGTTGTGAGTGTGTGTGTTTTTTTTTCTCTTGTGAAAAAGCTTTTCACATTGTCTTCTTATTCCTAGAAATGTTGTTTGAACTAGGTGAACTTCTCAGAATATCCTTATATACCTATTGGGTGTACAACTTAAAAAGGTATGTTTTAAAAAGGTGGCGCTCGGTGCTCTAATTCGTTGACGGCGACAGCTGTTTTTTGCTCTGTCATGAAGTTTGAACATCTGTCAACCAAATATTGTTTATATTGTTTGAGTGTTGCACTACAAGTTTAATTTTTACTGAGTTGAGAATGTCGAGTTTCGTTCCAAATAAGCACCATTTGCGGGAAGTTTTGATTTTTTATTTCAATTGGAGGAAAAGTGCTGCTGAAGCACACAGAATACTTGTGGAAGTTTATGAGGAATATGCACCATCTGAAAAATCTTGAAGAAATGGTTAAAACGATTTCAAAGTGGTGATTTTAGTGTTCAAGACAAAGAGCGTTCTGTAAAACCAAAAAAGCTTGAAGATGAAGAATTGGA
Organism: Uloborus plumipes; assembly: GCA_038373865.1. Classification (NCBI taxonomy): domain Eukaryota; kingdom Metazoa; phylum Arthropoda; class Arachnida; order Araneae; family Uloboridae; genus Uloborus; species Uloborus plumipes. Next base: position 23,688 of record JAXGGA010015740.1, read on the forward strand.
GACTTTACTCGATCAAGATTCGTGTCAAACACTAAAAGAGCTCTCAGAGTTACGTGAAGTTACTCAACAAGCTATTTTGAAACGACTTAAAGCCACGGGATACATCCAAAAGCAAGGATATTGGGTCCCATACGAATTGAAACCTAGAGATATCGAACGAAGATATTGCTTGTCCGAAATGTCGCTTGAACGGTACAAAAATAAATCTTTTTGCATCGAATCATTACCGGAGATAAAAAATGGATTCACTACGACAACCCAAAACGCAAAATATCGTACGTAAAGTCCGGCCAACTGGTAACATCAATGCCGAAGCCCAATATCCATGCTGCTAAGGTAATACTCTGTATTTGGTGAGATCAGAAGGATGTGATACACTACGAACTGCTAAATCCTGGTCAAACAATCCCAGGAGATTTCTACAGGCAACAACTGACCCGTTTAAAGCAAGCTATATCTGAAAAATGTCCAGAATATGCGACCAGACACGAGTTCATAATCTTTAACCATGACAACGCTAGGCCACATGTTGCTGCTCAGGTTAAGATCTGGTTGGAAAATAGCGGATGGGAAATTCTGGCTCACTCGCCTCATAGCCCAGACCTTGCTCCTTCGGACTATCATTTGTTTCGATCGATGAAGAACGCTTTGTCTGACATGTGCTTCACATCAGTACAGGATATCGAAAATTGGCTCGATTCATACCTTGCTTCAAAAGGTGAACGTTTCTTCCGCGATGGAATCCACAAATTACCAGGGAGATTGCGAAAAGTAGTGGCTAGCGATGGACAGTACTTTGAATAAGGTATGAATTCATTTTATCATTCACATAAATGAGTTTTGTAAGCAAAAAAACAGACCTTTTTAAGTTGTATACCTAATAATATCTAATAGATAAACTCAATATCTTTAACACATCACGTAACTGCTGCAGGGAACATAATTGAAAATATCAATTTTTGAATAAGCTTTACACATTTCGAACAAATATTGCTTGAACTAAGTGAACACCTCAGAATATCCTCTCGCCACGTCTTCTTCCCAGAAATCAAATCCTCTGCATCTGGGAATACCGTAAGAACATTGTTGAAAATTGTTTTGGGAAAAAGGTTTTCACATTTTGTTCCCATTCCAAGAACTTCTATTTTAATTAGGAGATCCCCTTTTAAAAAAATTATATGCTGATATCTAATACTTAGAATTCAATATGTTAAACCCGTCATATAACTGCTTAGTGTACGTAAAGACATTATTGAATGTATCAGATTTTGTAAAAGCGTTACACATTTTGTACCCTTTCCAAGGAAATTTGTTCAAACTCGGTGAACCTACTAAAAAAATCAGTGCGTTGTAGTGTCTAATATTTAGAAGTAAATATGTATGCTATGAACTAAGTTTTCTAAGAATACAAAAAAAGCATTTCCAATACCATCTGTTTCTTCGGAAAAAGCCTTCATCATTTTTCACCCATAGAAAGGAAACTTGTTCAAATCAGGCGAATTCGTTCAGAACTCTGTTACCGGGTACAAAATGGCCCATCACAAAAATCAAAAATTAAAGAAAAAACTTAATAATTGTTGATTTTAAACATATATTTGATGCTCTTGCTTGCCGCAGGACTCAGCTTTCTATGTTCAGAATTATTTTAGTCAAATTTTATGAAAATTGATCAAAATGTTTTGGTTCTGAGTTATTTGGTTTGCATATTATATCATACTTGCGTTGTTTAATTCTATGCATCAACAAATTTTAAATACAATTCTTTAGTAGTAGCTATTTATTTTTTTTTTAAACATGTGTACAGCTTTCTTCAGATTGCCTAAAATGTGTGTTAATACTGATATTTTTTCTCTTCTGCAGCCAACATTACTCCAATAAAACAAAGTTTAAAACTTTGTTTTATTTTTAAGTGTCCTCTTCTTGTTATCCATTCAAGGCAAAGATGTAGTGTCTAGAAACAAGAACTGACGGTGAAAATTCCCAGCCTTGCTCGACTCGACAGGACATGTGTCCAAGTTGTCAGGAACAAGGATGAACATCCAGTTAATTTGAGAAACAAAGATGGAAACAGATTCCTACCATAAATATCACAATATGATCTTGTCCGTGGAAAAGCATACACTTGTTCACTATGTGTGCCCAAAAAAGTTGTGCTTTCGAGATGGGATGCATTAATCAAACATAAACTGAATCTGTAAGGAAATTTGCTGAAGGAGGATCAGTATTTGCATATGAGGAAAACTTAAACTAGTTGCGCAGATGACTTTTGTTTTTGTTGCACGAGAAACTGCCAAAAATGTCTAACTAACTCTCACAAGCGCCAGATTTATGACATTGTAAATTCAGAAGTGTCACAATATTGCTTTTGTTTTTTTATTTTCATACATGGTCTATAAAAGAGTTAATAAAAATTTTCACCGTATTAAAAAGCACTGAATAGCGTTTATATTATTATTTTTTTCTTTTTGATGGCGTTGAACAAAATTATGTCAGGCTTAATTGTAGCTGAAAAAAGACATAAGTATAAATTACATCAAATACCTGCTTCAAGGCTACGGCTAAGATCTTTTATCGAAGCCCTTATGTGCAGCAAAGATCCTTATATTTTTTCTTGCACGTGGTTGGGTTAAAATTAGTTTTAAGATTTACTTTCTAAACTATAATGGGGTATCAAGACAGAGTACAAAACAGAAACTGAAAATGAGCAAAAACTGTCCACAGTGACGAAACACATATGGTCTCATAGTAATTAACCAAAATAATAGGTATTTTAGGGCTATCAGTTTCTCAAACGTGTGAATAAAGAAGAAAACTTTAATGATTTACTTAAAAATTGCTGTGCGAAAAAAAAGCAAAATCAGGGAACAAGTAGAGTAAGAACAAGCCATAGAGGAGAATAATAATATAAATAAATAGGTTAAATTCAAAATGTAGTGAAGTAAAAAATTGTAATATGTTTGGAGACATATAAAAAGACGGTCTCACAATCGAAGGTATTGCGCGGTGAGCATCGTCATGTGTTGTGAAGTATTTTTGCTAGAGGTTTTTTAATTACTACTCAAAAAGAATTTCGCATTCCGTTCCAATTTGCCTGACATAATCCTACTTTTCCAGAAAAACTATTTAGGGTACAAAGATCTCCATGTAGAATTTTTCTTACGCTACTTTCAGAAAATTGTTGACAGCTGCACGTTTAAGTCAGTAACGGATTTGCCATAGCGCAAGTGTCGCAATGGATAGGGGCTATACGACATTGGGACTCTGAAGGGGAATCCAAGGATACCGACGAAGAATATATTCTGTGATTCTGTTAGTATAACTCCCTCCCCCCCCCAGAAAAAAAATCATTGTGATCGGCCCCCAAGCCAGCATTTTGCATTTTTTGCGTATTTAAACGTCGAAAAACCATAGTTTGCTGTGAATCCACTCTTGATTTAAGTGCTAAATTACGCTTGGAAGGATAAGATTCCTAGATAGACGGTTTGATTTCGGTGCGAAAAAAAGTTTGATAGCAAAGTAGTTTTTTTTTTTTTTTTTAAATCTAGAAGAGGATCGTGTCAACCATATTAATACCTAACATGAAATTATTGCCGAGTCGTAATAATAATTCAAAGCTTCCTTCCAGAGTTAGGCAGATTGATATGCTGGACCCTGTATAATGCATGATAGATTTTTACAAAACTAACTAAACCAACTTCACAGTTGAAGGGCTTGGGAAATGAAGGGATTAAGTGACAAAACAGAAATTGCGAGTAATTAAATTTCAAAGTTTTATTGTTGCAGTTGTTGTAGTTATTTTATTTTCTGGTTTTGTCATTAGTGTTTGTATGAAATCGGTCTAATGTTATCTAATTTTTGATGTATCATGTTGTATTTGCTTACCTTTATTCATTACTTACCATTGTCCAGAGTGTTATTTTTCAGAATGTAACTTAGCCCCTTCATCCTCTAAGCCCTTCAGTTATAGGCAAGTAAATCTCAATGAGACTGGATCAAACGCGGGATAACATCAATTAATCCTTGAAAGAAGTTTCCTTCTATACAGACAGTTGATAGAGTAATTTAACAGTGCTGAATCATACTAAAATGCTCGGTAAAGATATAGTTGAAAAAAAATTATAAAATAAATAACTTTCATTCTAATCGTAAAAACGTTTTATATTTTTCTTGGATTAAAAAAAAGTATAACTTTAATAAAATATGACAATTTTATATAGTTGTTGTCCTTCAATGCTTACAAAGAGTTACAGTTCCTGTCCGTGTTTATATACTTAATACGTCTTTACTAGTCAAAAAATTCTGTTTGAGCACTTCAGCTCGATCTCAGCATGAAGAAGTTGATTTCCTTAATGAATTGCTCTGAAAACCTTGCTCTCTGTGCCAATAAAATTTTATTACATCACGACCAAAAAATTATATGATGGTTAAGGGGTGGTAAAATTTTCTTTTTATTTTGTTTTAATGAGTGTTACGTCGTACTGATAAATTAATATTTGTTGCAGTCAAGATAAAAACAAACGAACAATTATGCCCTTTAAATTCTGTTTATCAATTTTCTCAGTTTCCACCTGCTAATCATATTTTTTTTTTCATTGTTTCAATATTTATTTGCTTATAATAAAGTTTCAATGGTGTTGATGCGTAGATAATTTATGAACGGC